>JAQFYC010001064.1:0-40375 GCA_034694165.1 Tomocerus mixtus | reverse complement strand
TATTTGTTGTTACCTTACTTAATATGCAAAATATTTTGGAAAAGCTAGCCCATCAGCCGCAGCCTCATGATCTCAATGAGCGTACAGGGTATATAATAAATATTGGACCTAATGCTTCGGTACCCTATTGTTGAATTTCAAATTACAATTAAACATTATACTAATTCAACAATATTATTATTTTAATAAGTATATAAATGCATATTTTAATGCATATTCTGGGCTAATTCACTGGATATTATCCCAAAAGGACACAAAGAACACACCAGAATACCTTACTAATTACTTTTTATAATTTGGCAATGTGTCGTTCCCCTGCCCTTGATTATTTATCAATACTGCTGTCAAAGTTTCTCCCTAAAATTAAATTAATTCACGCGTCTTCCAGATTTCTGGCAAACTTCCGGTTGCTGGAAATACAAATAATAATATTAAATTGATTTTCGAATATTTACTCCTACTATAATAAATGGCTCAATTATTCTTTTCTTAACTTGTGAAAAAATATAAAATATAATATTTAATTTGCTGAACTATGGTATGCATAATAAAATAACCGATCAAATCAAATAAATTATTTCAATAACATTACTTAATATATGTTTCCTTATTTTATTACAATTGACGGAAAGTTTGAATGTCTATGTATGTCAATGTCCAACGTCCAAGGAAGAGTGAAAGGGTGAAGCAACACTTGAGCAAATATGCATCCTAAATGCGATACCCTGTACCACATTTTAGTTGCCACTAAAATATTATTGTGTCGTTTGCGCCATCTCTATGTAATATACATTTGAGCGCGGAGACAGTTTGAGTATTGAACTTTTGAATATATTATTGAGAACATTCATTAGTTGAGATTTTGTCATTCGCTTTTTGTCGTTCGTGCTGGATGTACGATACGTTGTTGACTCCGATTACGAAAGATTGCAGATTTTAGAAAAACGTTGAATAGAAAACACTCAGAATAATAATATCATTAATATTTAATATTTACAACGCCGAAGAACATTGACACGCACTTGATTCCATATAATTGAAAGGAAGGCTGAAGTTGGAATGTCCTAACACCTAATAATAACTAAAATTCAAAATGTTTGGTCATACTCTTCATCAGGACGACCAAGCTGGATTTAAATGGCGAGAAGTAGACAAAATGTTTATGTCAAATGATTTGCCGGTTGCTGGATACGGCAATCAGTACCCTTTGCCACCGAATGTAAATACAAGTTTAATTTGTAATTTTAATTAACCGTTTTTTGCTTTTTAGTAGGCATTTTGATCGGTCATTGAGTTATAGTTAATTGTCATTATGTTAATGATAAATTATTGTATTCACTAGGTCCGGCTGAATCACATCTTGCTACATCCTTCGCTAGAAGTACGAGCTACGGACCTTGGATACTTTTTTAACCACACACAAGCTGATGACTTGAAGAGCTATTTCCCTGTAATTCTGGAAACAATATTCGGATTTAAACAAAACATAGGATGGGGGATTCGAATGTTAACCAAACAGCATTCCCCAAGAGAAGCGGAAGCTGTTCTCAGATTTTTATCGCCCTATGAAGGACCATTAATAAATTTGACCTACAGATTAATGGAAGACACTGGTATTAGATACGACTACCCCGTGAGCTCACTGCCGAAGCCATTGGCTGATAGAATATGTGCCGGAGATGTTCCAGCTTTTTTCGCCAATAAAATAAATAATACCTTTAATGGCTTCGGTCCACAAGCCGGGCCAAGGAATAATATGTCAAAAACTCTTACGCTGAGTAAGTGATGAATAAATTAAAAGCACGTATCAGTAATTATTAGCCACCGAATAATGTTAACTTTTTATTTCTTTTATTTAGATCCGTTTGAATATTATTTCACATGTTTCTGCATGGGAAATATTTTCGGAGTTGCTGGAGAGTATAGTGGCAATTATTTGACTGGATGGGGCTCCTCGGCTGATACTGTTTATTCCATATTATTCGAAGAATATTTATCTTTCTTTTTCCCCTGTGATGGACAAGGAGTACCTGCAGCGAGTTATGTTAACTTCCAATCTTCCGATGCTCCATATATGGCAAATCAGTCACCTATACACAGGCAAGTTTAACTACTATTTATTAAATCGTACTACTACCAGGATTTTTTTATATTTTTATTGATAAAAAATTAATATCAATTAATATATTTGTCCAGGCACCAATACACACCACCCAGAGTTGTTCAACGTGATAATAGGGGCAACGTCCTTCATCGTCCTTCGATGTTCAAGGACTCTGTTTTTCAAGATCAAGGAGACGGAGGAATCATAACTAGAGAAAAGACTTATCATGCTATGCAGCCCTATGCACAAAAGGAGACTTGGAGAAGTGACACTATTCTTCACTTATGTATGGAGCTCTGGATGAACGTTGAAGTCCGTGAAGATTTGAACAGAATTCTTTTCGTAAATGCACTTCTTGCACCTATTATTATTTTTTATTATACTTGACATATCTGCTTTTTGCAATGTTTTATCGAACCACATTCTCCTTCCTCTGTTAAGCCGAAATCTAAGAATGACCAGTTCTTTCTAGCCTATAGTAGATTTTTCTTAATTTGTTTTGGTAATCGAAAATTCCGCAAATAATTATCCTCTACATTGTCCTATATAGTGAATTGAGTCAAAGTAACTTTACTAATTTTACATCGAGGCTAGCTTTTGTGGAAAGAAAATTTGGAAATTCCAATAGTTAGTTTTATTCTTTGATTTATAAGCTTTTAACCCAAATAATTGATAGTATTGTTATTAGAGTTTCTACAAAGCTATCCCGGAAAATATATTTCTCCGATTTCTGTCATTGAAACTGAAATCTTTACTGACAGTTGGTGCGAATAGATAAATAGATTTCTAGATTATTTAAATCAGCTTAAGCCTTAGCCTCATTACATGAACACATATTCAGTTAAAATGCAGAATTCCACTAACTTTTATCTTTATACCTAAATGTCATCAAAAAATGTTATTAACCAAATTATTGCTTGTCACCGTGATATAGTTTTGAATAGTAACTGTGGAACCCCTTGACTCAGCAGTGCATGCTTTGATGTTTATCTATTGTTGATTCACAACTATTATTACAGCATTCTTATAATATACATTTATTTGCAGGACTCAAAACTTCCGAGTGTTGATCTGGTAAAATCAGTAAGAATGCTCGTACGTCATGTTCATTATTTTATTAATAATACGACAGCAGTAGCACTGCATCCCATGGAAGACATCAAACGGTATGCTAAAATTTATTTTGTCCATAATATTATGTCGGATTTGAAAATGGTATTTATTAGTTAAATTTTAACTTTCTCATTTTAGGCAAACCTATCCAATCTTTCAGAAGAAACTATACATATTTTTAAAAGACTTGTTTCAAAGATGGCCTATGGATAATTCTTTCCGCATTGTTTACGAGACATGGCTCAGTTACATTCAGCCGTGGCGTTATTTGCACTACACAAAAGGGACATATAAGTAAGTTGAAGACTCCTATAATCTTATCTGCTATTTAAATAATGTTGCAGTTGTAAATGTACCAGATAAGAATGGTAGAACTAGAAATTGTATGTTGTACGTAAATAACGCCCCAATGGATATTTTTATCCTTATAGCAAGAATCGGGAGCCAAACACAGATGCTCTGATAGATAACCGGTGGTATAATTTCATGTTAGAAAATATACTGTTCTACACTACCCTGTATCTTCAACTTGCTCCTCGTTTTCAGCGAGTGGATCTTACTACTCCTAAGAATGCGTTAATGCTTTTTAGAGTAGCCAAAATTTATACAAGTAGTGAAAATATAAAGGCACTCTTGAGGGAAGTAGAAAAGAATCTTGACATTGCTAACGCAGCTAAGGCCTCGTGGAATGGAGCCGATATGTTATCTCAATCGCCCGGAATAAGTAATATACATCAACGGCAACTAGGAACACAAAACTCTGGCTCTTTTTATACGGATGAAAAACTGTATAGTGGAGTAGGTTTAGGGTCGCCCAACCAGGCACTGAGGATTGTACATGTGAAGCAGATGTTAAAAGAGCTCGAATCCCCGCAGTTTGTCTACACACCGCTCTTTTCCCACGAAACTCGGGCTGCAGTAAGTTATTTAATATAATAAGCATAACGTTTAATAGTAGTAATAGGTTATTTTAAGTTTGTAAAATATTCAAATAATATTTCAACGATTTATTTACAGATGAAAAAGATTCTAGTCGCTGCCAATCAAGCATCAGAAGTTCTCAGAGAAGTTGCAGAAAACCCTGTGCCAAATAATACCGTTAGTTGGTTGGACTGGCTAAAGTCAGCTTTTCAGTATTCCGACGTAGGACCCGCAGGACCAGAAAAAGCTAGAGCATATAATCAACTGGAGTTTGCCAAACATCAGCTGTGTTTCTTTTTTGACGTACGTTTTTTGAATTACATGTGTACTTGTGCGTCTAATAGTTCCAATGTAATATGTGTAGTAAGTCTTTATTACAACAGAAGTCAATACAATACGATTTCTATTTCATTACACCTTCAGATTCTTCCAGAGGAAATTATGAGTACTATGTCACAACAGTCAAGAAGCTTTTATGGAAACGATAACGTCTCGTCAGATACAACATTAACTCCTACAAACTCTTCCCGATTAGCAAATATTACCAGCAAAATTCTTCCAGCTGGCCTACCAGTTGATACAATGATGACTTCCATTGGAAACCCTGATGATGCTTTGCGAAGAGCAGACGAAAATCGATTTGCTTTAAGATTGTGTACGGATATATCAAAGCTACTCAATAATAAAGTATGTTACCATTTATCAACTTAATTTCCAAAGTATAGGGAAGTAGAAAAGTTTATCTAATACTGTAATTAATGCAATTTTTTGATTTAGTATGGGCGTGTTATAGAGGAAACTTATTTCGAAAGATCTTTGACGGGTAAAATATATCGGGCAGTATTTTCAAGACCTAGGGAATTTTACACCGTTGACAAGAAAAGAAATCAACGTCCTATAAGAAGTCGACAATACTTACCTCCTCGTATCTGTCTTCGCCCATTGGCTTCTACACGATGCTTGTATATAATACTGGTTCTATTTGTCGTATCCTACTATTTTAAGCTGGGGTGGGCAGGATCCATATTTTGGGGGCTCATGTTGGTGCTACTTTATTTATGTTGTTGTGTTATTCGAGAACCATCGTCTGATTGGGAATATTTAATGGATACCTTTTCCGAAGATGTAGCTGCTTTAAGGCAACCTTTACAACATCTCCGCAATGAACCTATTGGTAAGGATTCTGTACACACACCAAAATAACCAATGTATCTTGCAATTTTACAAACGACTGCAAAAATCTAAAGTGATATTTCGACGGGCAACTTTTCTCATTGGAACTATTCTTTTAATTATGTGGAATCAAACCTGTTAATTCGTCCAATTGTCAACTAATGCTATGTAGTAGGTATCATTTGAAACCCAGTTTACTCACTAATTGATTCTAAATTAATGTTTTCACAATTCAGAGGGAAATTAACAATGTACAATGGCCAATGTCACAACTTAATATAATTTGATACAAATTTGGAGTAGTAAATGCTATTATTATGCTTTTTCTAAACCATCGTACATTACTATATATAGATTTGCACTTTTACTTCTTTGTATTAACTTAATCAATTTCAAAATTTATTCATTCTGTAATATTATTTTTATGAATTCATTTCTAAATGAATAACAACGTCATTTTGCCTAACTATTTTAGAAATTTTTTCCAATCAATGCAATATATTTGCAATGTAAAGTACCTCAATTTTATACATGTATTCAAATATGTACGCGTGGAAATAGTAGCAATAAATACAAATAGAAAATCAATATGTTTTGAATAAAATATGTATGTCCCATGCAGATTTGAAATAATTGGATATTTTTGTACTAAATTAATTGGCATAGACTTCAATAGGGTGTAATCGCTGTATTTGTAGGTATATAAAATAACATTTCATGAATAAGTAGCTTTCCACCAAGAATAAAGTATCCAGGAAACAAAGATTTGACAATTAAGCTACTGACCATTAAAAATCTAACACTTTTATTTTTAGGAGTAGTAATAAGTCAAAGTGTATCTGCATGTACTTATAATTTTCTACGAATAGTATAGTACATATCTATCTCTACTTACAATGTATAGACGCATTAAATAGTTACGTAATACTCGAGGCAGATTGACTGCTTGTACTTATAGCAATACTTGTTTCTTATCCCTTCTACCTTTTTCGATTTCAATGGTATTTCAGTCAGCGAGTATCAGAAAGGAGGGAGGAGAATTGTGTACACCAGAGCGTATGCACTGACAGAGCGGAAAAATTATTTCGGGAGTGTGTATTCAATTTCTTTTGTGTGATTCATCGTAGTACATTCCGTCTATGTTTAAATTTAACTGTGTTTTTGTGGAGGCATTTGCAATGTGCTCTGATTTACAATAAATACGTTCGCTGTTCCACAATTTATAACCTATGTACAGTTACTCCTTTGACAATGTTAAATGAAACAAAGGATTTGATAACTCTCACTATCTATAAAGACTGATACACATTTGGGTGTAGTACACCCTAAACCTTTTGTTCTCACATTACACCTTCACATAGTATAACACGTTGATAATTTTGCACGACAAGATTGAACACATACAGTGCTAATTATAATCGCTTACGTATTTATGTATGTCTCATTATATATAAAGGATTAAGAGATTTACAGAATACAGACTACACTAGCTAACACCGAAACCAATAAATATTATATTATGCAGTTTTCATGTACGTCTACCTTGCCGAAACTTGAAAGCAAAAATTAGTAAGAATGATTAACAATTTTTAAATTCTATTCTAAGTCGTTTAACTCAATGCCATGAATACTCACATGAGATTTTTTGTTAGTTACTCTGTATAGAAATTAAAAGACTACAGTATTGATTTGATGTATAGAAGCGTATTATTACGGTGAAAGAAAATTCACTTACTTAATTCTGTTTATCGCAATTAACATTACTTTACCCTGCAAATATACTAATGAATTAAAGTATTAATGGAAACGTAGATTGCCAAGTGTGGGCATGTTATGCTTAATTTGTGGCAATAAAAACAACAAGCCAAGCTAATTGTGTGGGTGGAGAATCGAAACTTACTAAATCCGCTTAAAATATATGGTAAGTATTTATTTTCTAATTGTATCTTAATCTCTCTTTGTTTATACTCTTAGAAAAATTAAAATTACTATATCTACTACAAACATGGAAAATAATGCTTTTGGGCTTCATCTGTTTTCACTTTAACCTACTCTGTAATTTCGATTACTTATTAATTTCAGTTGTGGAACTGCCATATTATGATCATTCTTTTGAATAAATACAATACAATATAATACAGTCATTAATTCTCTCTTCATCCTAGAGACTAATTAAACGTTTTATAAACTGTAATGTATACTATATAATTGATATTTATTAATTTTAATATATCACAATATGTATTGATTCAATTTGCAATTAGATATCTACTAGCTTACTAGCTTCACCTCGAGATTTTTTACGGTCTTCAAAGAGTACTCCCTGCATCCTACGACTAGCCACTAGCAGCATCTTTCTCATTCTTTAAGTAGTGTCAGATTTTTCTTTATTTTAGAATGATTTGACACATACATCCTTCAAGCAAATGTAGAATTAGGAATGCATAATATGGGTACACATTGTGTACCCACGTCATTTCATTGCATTAGTGTGGCTTATTGGAACAAAAACATTTTTTGGAATTTTGGTCTAATGGCACCGTTTCAACTGCAGTATTTCCACTTTATGTCTTCATATAGATTTCTAGACTTTGGCAATTATAATATCGGATCCATTTTCGTATAATGCTAATTATTTCAGTGTGTCTGGCAAGCATGCTTGCCTATTCAAATGTGTACATCGGAATAATTTATAATTCTATATCGACGAAATATATCTTTAAAAAAATTCATGAAAATGGTTTAAGGGGGCAAATATCATCGTTGACTGAATTTTTATATTTAGTAAGCCGTATGCTAATCCATAAATTGAAGATTAGCCTAATCTTAATCATCATCAATATTTTAGGAAATCATGCAGTTCTATACTACATTACATAACGCATTTACTATTTGTATATAGCCAGAATCGCACTTATAGATAAAAAGTTAAAGTTAAACCAGTTTGGAAAACGTTGAAAAATTTTGCCTGTACACAGTAATGGGTAGTCAGTAATTAATTTTCACATCGTCTCTGTAACAGAAGAGTAGTTACAGTACAAATACAAATAAAATTAAGATTATTTAATTAAACGTAAAGTATGCATTAAATAGTAAAACTAAGTGCTTTCATGTCATGAGAACATAATATTTGTCATGCCTACCTGCATTAAATAACATGGCAACGGACAATGAGCGAGACATCTTGTCTAACGATACGAGCAAAACGCAAAATGAGATTTGCATTTATATACTACATGCATAATACTTATATTATGCGTTCACATGTACTGCGACTGGGATAGATTAGCTTTATTATTGCTTAGAAAAATTAAACTCTAATTTCGAGTAATCAAGAAGCTTTACTGATAGAAAAATGAAATCTTTGAGTTGTTGATGAAAACGGGTTAGTCTGGTCTTCACTAATTTTCTTATCCGTGTCTACTGGGATAACAAATGGGTTTCCTTATCAAATGATTGTATCTTATAAATTGTGGTAATGATATTATAATGTTGTCCTTGTTGTGGGTATGTATTATGTACATATCATCACAGTTTCCATTAAATGTGCAGTTGCTAACTAACATTAACACTTGCAAGGTGCAACTGATCTCTATGTCTCTCTCTCTGCAATCAATTCTGTAAATAATACATTCCACACATTATGTAGAAGGTAATGTCTATAACCTTACTCAACAATATGCATACAAACAAATACGGTACACTGTATAGATATGTAATAAGACCTTTGCAGAGTGCACGATGTTGTAAAGGCATTTAATATTATAACTTTTAGCTACATACGTACATTAAAATATATTTATTATGCTGCCTTTGGGTCTCATTTCTCACTGAAATGCCGTTGGTCATGAAAGTCTTCAATAATTCACCTTACTATCTATTCATTCATTCCTTAGCTTGGAATGAATTAATTGTTTATACGTTTTGAAAAAATTAATAAAAGTAACCGTTCTTTTGTATTGTAAGTTGTATTTTCTGTTTCATTTTTCCTTAGCTTAACTCCAACTGTGTCGTACAGATCAGTATTGAAGATTGAAGAGATATTTAAACTTGTTAGGTTGCATACATGAAACACGGAATGCTATTCTTCACTACATTTAAATTCATTACCTCATAATATTATATTTAATATACTTAGTTTCCTGGCATTGATCCTCTCCTGGACATGACATAAATTATGTGTTACATATTTATTAGTTACTCATTAATATACCTATGCAAAAATACATTTCATGCTTCAAAATAAATATTTTGTTACAATACAGTTTTGTGGATGTCATACTTAATTTTTATTTGACCTTCAGCAAGTATAGATGGAAAGCATTATATCATAAATATTTTTACATGTGTAATTGCTTCAATTGAGTTTAAATGTACCAAGGTGAAAGAAATATACATTTTTTCATTATTCTATTGGTATTTGCAGCCTTAATCGTCTTTTAACTTGGGAATTAGTTAGGATTGTTATAAATTTAAATAATGAATCTAAAGAGCTGACATGATGATATAATAAAAATAAAACGTTCATTGGAGCGACCAGACCAGTTTTTACAGTTGGATTCACATTTAACTGAATGTAATGATAATATTATGTGTAATATCCGTTGTTTAAAATCTGATGTTATCATATTATGTGTAGCCATTACCTAATGCGCCACTGACATTGTGACTAGTCACAATCACAATAGTGGCACTGGTACTTGTCTATTAGCTGTATTATATATATCTTCTTTCAGGTGAGCATCAACTTATCCTTGTTCGAATATCTCTGTTTATCTTTTAACATATTATGGTGCACAAATAGTACAGGAGATAACTATTACTCCAACACCTGTTTGACTACCTGTTTTGTTTACTCTACGTGTAGTAGTAGTCCATAATTTAACTATTTGTAAGAAATGTTCAGCTATGTACACAACATTGCATTGGGTATGTATTATGTAATATATACAATATAAATAAGTTTCTTCAAGACTGGTGTAAGTACTTATACTTATACTTAACTGAGTAATCCCGTGTGCATTCCGCAAGAAAATAATGTGCCGCTCACTAATGGTTTTGTTTGCAAAGTACACATGCAAGATTTATCAATAAATGATTTCCTGCATTTGTGTCTTTTAGGGTAGATATTCAGTTTTGCAATGCATTTTGCAATTTTCGGTACCGTTTTGCATCCTTTTGGCCAAAATTACGATTGAAACAACTTAAGAGCTGCTATGTCTAATCTGAACATAATATATTTAGTACCAGTAAAATAATTCATTATATTGTATACAGTATTACCTATATACATATTACCTATGCACATTTGCTGGTTTTAGCAAATGATTTTCTTGTTAGCATTTCAAGTTATTAAAATTTTTATCATAATAATATAAAGTCGGAACGCATTATTTATTAGGATTAGGAGTAGGTGTAGAATTTACATTTCAAACCTTCATTGTTTGACGTGAATGTGTTTTACTATTTCCGGGTGGAGTGCGAATGTGTGCATTTGAAGATCAGATAAGGTTTTAACGAATACAGAATCCCAAATTCAGTTTCAAAAGTAAAGCTCTACTGGTCAGATTTATGCACATTCATTGCCTGCCAAATACATTAGTAAGTATGTGGCATTTGATGTGAAGTTATAAAATTCTAGGAATCTATCCTATATAATTAGGTATGTGCATCAGTATATCTATTGCATTTTCTACAACAGAACTGATGATAATTTTTTGGTATAAACTGAACTTATTTACTATGTATACCTATATGTAAATAATTTACTGCTTATATGTACATATTGCATTATAACAAGGTTCGTCATTGTCCTTTATTCCGCATAATGTTGCAAAATTGCAAATAAATTCTACATTGATCAATTCCACACACACAAGAACACAAATCCTGGGTGAGGAAAGAGACCAAATACAGATACCGCAAAGCTAACGAGATCATACCACGAAATATTACAACGTGAATTTAATTCCAATATCAATGTCTAATATCTAGTTCAGGAAATTCAGTTCTTGGCTTTCGTTGCATACTTTGCCCAGACTATAATTCACTTCCTGATTCCATTTCATTGTTGATAAAGTACAGAGTAATATTCGTAATGACAATGAAAGTTTGCAGGACCCAGAATAAAAACAGATTACTGAAAATTGTAATTCATATTTTCATATTATATTGTATTGACTATAAAGAACAAGCAGTAACCAATAGTTTTAATTTCACGCTATTTAGGTGTTTAGAAAATTTATAACTATACAATTTACAACGTAATACTAATGTTAGTTTAATTGTTTCCACACCTGTAAGAATTGGATTGGCAGTAATACAATAAGAATAATGAATTAAATATGTATTTTACCTGTGAACGAGTCTGACTAATTGTATAGGCTTACTAATTATAATAAATGATATTTTTGAGGGTGCGATGATGTAGGAATGTAAGTTCCGGTCTGAGTGCAGTAAATGCAATTAGCAAGTGTGAGTGTGAATCAGGAAAGTTAATTTATGCGTCTAATGATCATTCCTTGTATTACAGTGCATTATTGCATATCGCCTGCCTTGCCAAACGGAAGAAATAACTGAAGTGAAAACTTAATAAATATTCCAATACATAGTGCATCTAAATAAAAAAATAGATTGCTGTACAACAATTTTTTCCTACGTGTATCTCTGTACTAACATTGCATTTGTGTAGTTTTGTCTATAACAGGTGTTTATATTTACATAAAATAGGTGGATCAAACAAAGATTATGGAATAATTTGTATCACCACCGCTTTGGACAGATAAAAGTGTGTGTACAGTATTTCGTAATAATAAAGAACGTAGATACTTAGATACCCATTAACGTTCTATACTGAATTCATTGAATCATATATCTACTAATTTACTAAGTATGCATAGCGCCTAGGTCTTGTTCTGCAGATAAAATAAATGAGTTTCTGTGGTTTCCATCTTTTCATTGCTATTTAAATAACATTCATTGCATTTGCATCGTGATAAGTAACAAAACTATTTATGTGTGTGCAGCTGTAAGTAGAATGTTAAAGTAGTACCTGTTACATTTTTGCATACATTCTGTTATTTACTACCTGCTAGACAAATAAAGTATTTGTATGCATATGTAAATATGCATGAATTACCTTGTTCTATGAGAACTTTTCTATGTATGCAGTTTTACGTATCCACAAAAAGGAATGATGCATAAATGTAAATAGGTAATACTTATAAATAGATTAGTGGTTATTTATTTACTGGTAAGGTAGACTACTTTTATTATTACTGATGTTGCTGTTGGCTTTAATAGGTAAAATGAATCACTAATAAAATCAAGTCACCACAACTATTTATTATTTAATGCAATATTATACAAAAAGGTGCATTTAAGTTTTTACAGCTAATATTTAATTGGTCTAATGTACTATTTGTATATAGTAGAGTGTGGATAGTATAGTGAGTATAACGCAAATGCATACCCTACGGTGGAAATAATTGAACTCAAATAATATTGAGTTAATGCATCTATTCAGTATGTTGTATGTATTATATAATACTTACATCATTAACATATTATTATCACCTTGCCTTGTTCATTTATTTTACAAGTGTTCGTTTAGTTTCTGTATCTCCGCTCTCTTTGTACCTTGCCTTGGTTTGGTTTGGTGTGCTGTACAATATTTGTAGTTTATCTACGCAGTATTCATTTAATGAACAGAACTGACAAGACCGACAGACACATTCGTTACTGGGGGCAGTCTACTTAATTCTATTGCAATTAAATAGTCGGAAGCATGTCCATGAATTAGATTACTTAGACATTGGAGCAGGCCAGGAGCCCAAAATGATACGCTCCAAAAGGCTAAAGGTATGTAATATGCCTAAAATGCTAATAAATAAAATCATTCACCTTTTATACGCAATTATAGAAGAAAAGGTTAATATATAAGAATAAAAAATACCTATAAATACATAAAATACCTGTAGGAAAGGCAAACATAATAATAAGGCAGGAAGATATATTTTATATGGATGCACAAAATTAAACTAACTCCGGCTATTGTTCTGTCTTGATGTGTAGTGGGTGTAAATTACCAAGTCACTTTATAATAATGCTCACGAACGTCAGGTTAAGTTGCAATATCTTGTCTGTCAGTGAATCATTGTTGTAGTAAGTACTACTAAAAGTAGATACAAACGGAACGTCAAGCTTGTTAATTTTGGCTAGCTATCGTAAATCTTAAAGTGTAGACAGAAAAGTAGTTTTACAGTATATGGGAAATAAGGGAATAGCTACAAATAGATCTTATCTCTGGTAATGTAGGAATTTCAGGTGCATTCTGAATTCTAATACGCAACAATGCATTGGTAGTAAATACGTAAAATACTAAGTTAGGCATATCCTTTGGTAAGGAAGGTAGCTAGAAAAGTACCTAATAAATTCAGACATTATTAAAACAGTTCAATTCAGTCTTCATTGTAAGCAGCAATAAAATAAACTCTACTATGCATCACACCATACAAGGAATTCGATAGACGAAAATAATTGCATTTCGTAAGTATACCTACAAGTACAGTAGTATCTGTATCTACTATAATTACTTTTCCATAAATTTGCAATAGTGCACTACAGTATACTTAATATAATATGATTCAAAGGTATGGAATTTTTAAAATGTAGTGCACACGCTGCAATGATTTAATTGTTCTATTATGTTGTATTAACTGATGCAATGCAGTATGAAAGAGCAAGTGGAAAAAACTTTTATCTTATAACATCACCTAAAGAACACTATTCATTATAATTGCTATTAAGTAGGAAGGTAAGGTATCCCTAATGTATTAGTCATCTAACCTTTAAATTTGCCCTGGTGGATGTGTAGACCTAAGCTAAGTAAGCAAATCACAGATTTGATGCTATGTATTAAATCCCTATGTAATATGTAATAATATTTGTTTATGACAGAACATGCATCACATTTTATTGATTTAGGCATGCAAATTTTTACAATAAAAAGGTTAGAAATTATATTTTTAATCTCATAACATTATTTATTTTTTCGGTTGAGCTAGCTAACTTTTAAGGGATAAAACCGCACATTATGAAAAAACAAAGAAAGCTCCTAGAAAATGATAGGCTTCTTCAAAATATTAAATATTAATATACAAATTGATTTATTAGCGCTTGGATATTTCCACTCGCCAAACAAAATCGTTAATACAATTTAATTCCATTTGCCAAAGTTATCTGAAAATCTGAATTGCGATTGAAACTTTATAGGAGATAAGAATTCTTGTAATCTTTTAGCGTGCATGTAGCCAAGAAAGCAGCTCAAAGGAAGATGGAGGTTGCGACTAGTAACTTTTGTAAGTGTTGACAGGCGAATTGATTAATTTTGTTAGTAATACAATTCAAATAGAAAAACTATTAAATGTAACATGCATGAAGATTTAACAAATAGCTGTAATGCCTTTTACATGTACAATACATTAACGCTCATTCGTATAATACAGCTAAGATATAATATATCTTATACTACATATTTTATAAATAAAAATTTCATCAAGATGATAATATATAGTGGCTACCCCGCTATGCTACCAGAATAGAGGCCAAATATACCAAGGGGTAGTCTTTGTGGGAGGAAAATCTTGTCCATTGTTCATGTTTGGTTTGTTTAGTGATAATAATTTTATACATTGCATAGCATAGCACAACAAATGAATCACAATATATACACATGATCTGTATTAGTAATAAATGTTTGGCTGTTAATTGGCTTTGAGTTTGCTGTCTGCTACTGAGATTTATAGGTAGTAATAACTAGGTAATTAATGTGGCTGCAACGAATGAACCTTTCCTCAACGAAAGAGTCAATTTACTCACTCAGCTTAATAAGCAATTCTGTAATGGTTATAATATATAGGTATGGTATATGGTATGACCGGCTAAAATTATAATGATACCATTTACCATACCAAACAAACTTGGACGCTTCTTGAAAGCATTATGACTTCATAGCTAATGCAGTAGTGTACTAGTGTAGTGCGTAATACTACGTAATGTAGTAGTATAGAATCTAGTTATCTATAACTACTTTCTAACATTTACAGTGGGGCACACTGTTATTGGGACTAATGCATCTACTATATAGTATTTACGTATACGCTCATTTGCAATGTCATGACATAATAAACTGATCTCATGAAAATAAGTAAGTAATGTAAATGTTTGGATATTGGAAAAATTGAGGCATCATAGACACTCACTGAACAATTTTACTTCGCAGACAAAGCGAAAACGAAAAACTTTTGCGATTTCCACGAATTCTAGTTCATAAATCATGGAACTATATGTAATCTGATTACTTTTTACTACTCTTTTTGTGTAAGTATTTAATATTATTACATATATTTACCAAGATCATTATTGCTGATTGCATTGACCAAAACTTGTCCAATATTTGCAAAAGTGTCGCTAACTTAAATACATTACGGCTCATTAAAGCAACCAAAAAGAAATAATGTAAAATATTTATGCTAAAATTGGAACCTCAAATTCATAGTCGCTTTCAACGTAATATATATAATGTAATGTATTTTAGACGAATTAAGTAGTCAAACATTTGCTTTAGATCCGTAGCATAAGTAGCAATTTCATTTACGAATAAGTGCACAAAGAGCAAAAAATTATGTTATTATAAGAAACAAGATAAACATATATTTTGTAGTAGCTTAGGGCATTGAAGTCTTTCTTGCCAAGTCAAGGCAGAAGAGTTTTTGTGTTTTTATTTAGCCAGTTGTTAGTTTCAGACAATAATCCATGATTGGAGGGCACTCCATGCAACTATGAAGAAGCCCATAAAGAATTTGATCTCACACAGTCCTCATATCATACACAAGTTGTTCTACATTGATGTTGCTCTGTAAAACTCATGTTGGGATAATTGTGCGAAGCGATAGTACAATTACATTATTAAAAACATGTGCAATTTTTTGCACCTTTTCTCTCTTTTGCGCTCGCTTCGCTCAGTTCAATCTGAGAACTCATCTCCGACTCGGATGCGATGATATTCGTTGAGTTACTAGTGTGCAATAATGCTTTTGCTCCGTCTGCCTGGTTGTGGCATCAAAATCTCAATGAACTTATATATAAATGATGAATTTATATAACAAGAGCTGTGCATTAAATGATATAATAGTCCTAAATGTATTTAGTTTTTGCTATTGCTAACCATACTCTCTATTCTCTACGTTAAATATTAAATCTGCAGCTCTCAAGCTGTGTTCTTTCTTCTAGTTGTTCGTAGTTGGTAATATTTAGTTAGAGTATGTACAATGTACATAGCTGTATATAAATATATGCAATCCTTCATAATATTATACAATACAATTACAAACTATGCACATACCTAACATCCCATCACTCACTTCACTACTACTACCACACAACTCAACTGCTCTGCTCAATTCTGTTCTATTATTCTATGGTCTGGTAATCACGACATGGGGATGATGCGATGCTCTTTCATTTAATTCCATCCAAAATTTGCTTCGTTTAGTTCTGCTCTTCATTCTTGCTGCTCATCTTCCTTCGTATGTATTTGTACATGTCCCTTATTAATTTCCTGTTCACATGCATTTCTAACAGCAAGTGAAATAGTGCTATATGTGGTTATGTTACTCTCATCTCATCCATGTAATACAAATATGTTAACATGTAGCCTGACTGTAATTTTTGTGCTGTGTGAGTTCACAACATTATTATATGTATTTAATATTGTATGCGTGAAGCATATTTGTAGTGCAAAACTAAACATTACATGAGCTGTCCATCAGTCCATCTGTCTGTTATGTGTGTCCGTAGATTAATTATTGGCTTACTACAATCCAGTGCACATAATAATATATGGAATTATAACCTACTAACTAAAGGTATAGTAATGTTAACTTAACTATATACCTCTTGTACCTGTATAAATAGCGAAATGCATAATCATGTTACTATTTACAGTACACTTTTAGCAACGACGACAAAATACTCCGTTGAGCACTGTATGCAGATAGATAGCTTTAAAAGGAAAATTATCTTCAGTTATGTTATGTTTTACATTGCATTATGCTAAATACTTACAATTATGTAAATATAATATATACTCTTATAAACAGGCACTAATTTTCAGTGGAAAGTATTCCAGTAATATGTGAACCTTACTTTTGTATTCTAAAAACGTAATGCAAAATCCACAAAAGTGCAATTTTGCATTCGCATGTATTTTTCAGCAAATAAAATGAAAGTCACGTAAAACAAAAATCTGTTATTAAGAGAAGGTACCGGGTAATCATATAAAAGATTATTTATTTGATGTATTTGCCATACGGCAAGATATTGTACGGTAAAATCATCTTCAAAATTGCTAGATTTAAGCTTACGAATTAACGCATCCGGGTTCAGTTCACCTAGTCTGACTGACTGCAAAGCAATTAAGCAACACTTTATTCATCATTATTAGGAACGTAGTAATATAAGAGAAATAGCAAATACAAATAGGCGTTATTTCATAAAATTAGCACATTTACTTACATATGCGCTTCAATCAACTTGTGTTTGCTCAATTTATCCTTCGTTTCACATGTTTACTTTTGAAGTGAACTCGGCTAAACCTAAGGAATGATAAATTGATCTCCTACAGAGCAGCAGAGTTCATTACACATAAATATTCTCGTACGTGGTTTTATGTTTACTGTTTGCAGTATATGGTTATGGCATGGTATTGCGGTTGAATCTGGTTTGTTTTCTCCCTGTAATACACACTAATTAATAATGTATTACTTACTATTTCCTTTATGAAGCCTTGATTTCGTGAATTCATTTCAAATTTCTTTTTATTTACTAATTAAAAGTAGATAGGTTACTACCTGCAATATATTATGTGGTCTGAAACATTGTTACATTTTATAAAGCTTCTGAGTGCATTCAGAATCACGGAACAACCTGCAAATTGTTTAGGTATCATACATATTCGCACATACATGAACTTGGGAATGAACTCGGATAAATCATTGACATTGGCATTGGCCAATGAATATTATTTCGCACGAAGCAATTATAAAGTATGCAGGTTCCATGTGCATTGTATAACTTTCAGTATCTTAAGTATGTACATATATTAATGTCATAATCAGATAAATAATGTTTCAGGTACATATTTAATTATTTATTTTAGTTTAATTGTAAGTAGATCAAAATCTGCTTCCATTTGTATGTAATGATACTAAAACTATGTACAAATGTCCTTATGTCTGCATTTACAATGGTAGCTACATACATTCCAAAAGATTGTTGTTTTGATTTAAAAAACATGGATTTGGACTTAACTGTTATGTAAAACATGCAGTACATATATAGGTATAGTAAACATGTTTATGTTGTCTGGTGTGGTCGTTAATTGTGAATGCAACACGAATGATGAATCTAAATCTAATATAAAGTAGTGATGAAATCGCAGTAAGTTTTTTAATGAAACGCATTGATAGATCAGGGTAAGAGATGACACTCTGCGATGTGATCTCATCTCATCGTCAGTCATACATGGGAGGTAGGCAGACAGCGTTGCGTTGGGTAATTCAGTCAGCTAACTTCAACTCTCTAAATAATAGCTACATGCAATCTCTAGATAATTCTCCATAATAAAGCCACTCGAATTCACTAAAGCGTGAAGGTCATATCATCATCAATTCCTAAGCGTAACATACAGATATACATAGCTATTTTAGAGATTACTTAAGTGCACATAAATGTACATCTCTAACTACCGACATAATATAAAACAGTATAGAGTATAACAGTAATAGAGTCTTCCACTACGTAGTAAATAGTATATGAATGCAAGTAAATGCATGCCAAAAACTTACATCCATGCAGATTTCTCTGGCAATCTGCTCACAATTTGTAGTGGTATGGTAGTGGTACTAAAAAGCCTCGCTGTGCATCTATACTTGAATCTTCTAGGAATAGGGACTAGGACTACTCCGTAGTGTTGTAGTAAGTCAAGTCTTTATGCTAATGTCTAGAGTAATGGCACTAGGCAAGGCAGGAATGGTTTTATAGTTTGTTGATGAGATTTTTGGGGTACTTGCACACTTTATGCGAGAATTGAGAGTTATCACTGAATTTGCCTGACGTAAACGTGACAGCTTTATTTGTCATTGAACTAAGCTTCTCCGCAGTATGCAGTCTGAATTCACAGGTTAGTTTAAGTACTGTCTGAGCTAAAGGCAAAAATCTACCTTGCTGAGGAATATATTCTTATTATAAGTATATTACTGTAATAATAACCCTTTAACTTGCTTTAACTATTGGCAAATGGCCTGGCCTGGTCTGCTATTCCAGCTATATGCTATAAACTGCTTACTTATGCAGTTATACTTTCAGATACTTAATAGTATGTATTATTTACCAAAAATTATAGGCTACTCCTCTCTATAAAGGATTGTTAAGTAGTTTCATTATGTAATAAGGCAATCATCTCTATTCAATTTCTATACTAGCTGTAGGTAGCTACCAAAGAAATCTCTTTTTGCGTCATCTTACAAGGTAGCTAACGAAATGAGCGAAACGAATAAAACTCATCAGATCATTTATCTTTCAATTTAAAATCCAGTGTCATATACCTAGATGTACTTTGCATTAGTTATTATTATTATTATTATTGTTCTCAACTAACTCATCATCATCAGTGCACGGTAGGTAGCTGTATAGAAATACCTATTATGTATGTATGTATGTATGTATGTACTTACACTAATACAATTCAGCGAACCGTGCTGTTGTTTAAAGATAATTTTTTGCTCTTTTATATAAAGCTAAATTAATGTGCCTATTTATTATTATTGGCTAGGTACATACCTGCATGCAAACTTTTTACTTATTTGTCCTTCGTTTTCATTGCAAAGAGCAATGATTGCGTTGCGAAGGAAAGGCATGCATAAATTATTTCTTTTTGCACATTGCAATTTTTTCACGTTTCGTTATTAAATTGTGGCTTCTATATAGGTAGTTAGTACAATTGTAATAGTGATATTGCCAGTACTAGTTCATATAATTTGGACATTATAATATTAAATAGTATTATTGTTTTGGGAATCAGTGTGGTAGTAAGCAGTAGAAAATTAAATTTTTCCTCGGGATGTAGGCAGGACTAGCTACACTAGAATTTCATTTAGAAGGCCATCGTATCAATCACACGAAGATAACTTATCTGATTACTCTTTTTTAAACTTTGTGTACTACAACAAAAATAATGTTAGATGTTTATGAATTTATGGGATCAATTTATTATGGCAGGTGTTTTATTCCATCTTGGATCTTGCTTTACTTTTCCTTTAAGGTAATTTCTACTGCTGTCGAGAAGTCTTGGGAAATAAGCAAGGTACACGCCAGCCAACAACGCACCTAGGGCAAAAATAAATGCATATCATGAAAAAAGACTTTGTTTGTTAGAAGACTATTGAATTTGCAATAATAAATATTACTACAGATAGTGGGTAATATGTATAATTCATGATCGAAGATCTTAAGAACATTCGCACATTCAACAACGTTGGTTTCGAAATTTTAATTTTTTCAGATAGCTAGGTAGCTATTTAAAATTAGAATAATTTAAAAGCTTTGAGAATACAAAACACGTATGAATGATTGTGCGAAAAATGAACTTACCAAAACACGAATCTAAAAACTTTTGGTGTGGTAGTTGGTAGCAGATCAGAGTCAGAGTGGCTACTTCATTAGTGTTGCTGTGGTGTGGCAAAGAACATTAAATCTTTAAATTTATTAAGAAACGTAGATTTCATGAAGTCGGGCTAGCCTTTATTAAACTAACATTCGAAGTGCTTAAAAAAAAATGGGTATATCACTGTAACATACATCTTACTAAATTATATTATGCACATACAATATAAACTTGTCGTAAAACATATGTAGAATTTACTGAGAATTTGAAACCTTCGCCAAATACCGGTAAAATTGCGATAGTTTGTATTTTGTATTCATCTTCGATTTAAAAAAATAAAATCTTCGTTCTCCTTTACTTTATTATGTACAAGCTTGCGACTATGCCAAATAAACATCTATGTGGATAATAGCAGCATGTAAAATTCAGTTCAAAACAATTAAGTTCTATTGCAGATAATGATAATAACAATAAAATAATATCTTAACCGACATACTCACATTTTAAAATAAATAATAGGAAAATAAAATGTTAAAGAGCTCAGCTAGGGAAGATATAAAAGATGTTTTATTATTCTTAGACCGTACAGTGTTTCCTGTGCATTGACATTCGAGATTTGTCACTTCCTGCAAAGAAATTAGTTGCAGCGATAGAAAGCATTAGAATTCAGATCACTTGAGTCTGTGCCGTTGCCGTGCTGTGTTGGCATAGTATTTACATGGGCACTGCCAACCTGCGTTTCTACTTTACTATAACCAAGACTTGTACAATTCTTCTACTACAGACTACGACTGCAACTTCTAGTTGAGTGATTAAGAAAGGGCAGTTGCCGTGGCCCGAGTTGACATGTCCCAGTCTGCATTGTGAGAGAGAGATTGAGATTACATTAGGCAAGTCATTCAAGGCACATATTTTACTCCACTGCAGCAGACGGCAGCTGTGTAATGTAATCTAATGTAGGAAACTAACCAACTAACTTAAATACTACTACTGTTAGTATACTGCAGCAGCAGCATAACATTATGCATCATTATACTTGCCTAGGCTATGCTTAAATAGTAATATGTATCAGTAGTAGGTGGAAAACTAAAGGACAATTTAGGAATAAGAACATTTAGGCTATAACTAAGCTAAACTACTTGAAAGAGGTTGCATTTTAAATTATTTACTATCTCAAACTACCTAATTACCATAATACTAGTAATAATAAGAATACCTATTACCCATTCTCGTCACTGTACTGTAAGTATAAGTAATAAGTACTAGCTTAGCATTTCCTTTATCTTACAGCCGTCTTCTGGGTCTCGTTCTCCTTAAGATAGCAAAATTAGACGAGATATTTAAAGTTGAGCATAGGAAGGCAAGATAAGAATGACAATTTAACAAAAAGCATAATTGCACCAACAATACGTAGTATTTGACTAGCTGACAGCGATCACTCTGAGTTACTGTCTAAAATATATTTTTTCCTTGTAATTTAATCAGATCAATATATGGCATAGTGTAGTTGTCCTGTCCTACATAAACTTAATATAATAAAACGTTTTTTCTTCTTCATAAGACATACTTACGACTAAAAGGCTATAGAAATCTTTATTTACATCACAGCACATCACATCACATCAAATCAAGAGAAGCATGATCTCATTAACCCAAATGATGCCACTAAACCATAATAAAAAATTGTAAAAATATTATTTGATGTAATCACAGTTGATAAACATTGACATGCTTTCTTGTGCGGGTCACGCCACGCTGTCATTTCAATGACATTTGTGATATTGTGTAGTGTATGTAAGACAGCGACTTCAAAGATGAAGTCTAATCTAAAATATCCATACAGTGCAGTACAGTGAACAGTACAAATTTGTAAGTATTGTGATTAGAGGCAGACAAGTCGGTCTTCTGTCCTGTTCGCTCTCTTTATACTGTACATACATACAGAGTTTCTATTCATCTCTTTCGAGTTTGACTTTTTGACAATGAACCATTGCATTGCATTTGCTCTGGTAAAAAAATAATGTTCTGCGTAACTTATGTAAGTACATGTATATCCATGAATTATTTTCATATCCAAATCCATGTCCATGTGTATGTAAGGCTAAAACACACGCTGTTACTGCATACAATGTAAATGTAAATTATGTAAATATACGTATTAGTTCAGTTCAGATATGATTATGAAGTCCAAGTTCCTTGATTTCATCGCTATCATTTCATATATGACTTCATTAGTACCATAGGGTATAGTCATTGCAATTTTTCTTGATTTAATACATTATGTAACTTCAGGAGATCAGTTCAATTGAGTTCAGCCCTTGGCATATCAATTTACTCACTTTGATGTGGCTTGGTGTGTGTACTAGCTGGGGACTTTGCAAACTGTCGAAATCCGTTCTCTGTCCTTCCTCATCTGAACTCAAAGCGAGAGAATCAATAATACTTTAGCTTTAGTTTACTTTTCTCTCTCTGCTATTAATCTTTTAAGTATACTACAAATAGGGCAAATGATGAAGGAACTTGCTATAATATGTATTACAGTCAACATTGTAAAACGCTAGTTCCAATACTTACAGGTATAGCTGTACTCCTAAATTTACTTCCATCTCATAGTATGTACAATAGTAACCCTATGCCTAATGACATCTCCTTGTGTAGCAATAGGATGATTCATCAACTTCCAATTTAGATCCCTTTAACTTATTGCATCATCCTAGTTAGTAGATAACAAGTTGCGAGAGTCAGCAAATCAAAAATTAAGGTTAGAATTGCAATTTGCTAAACAGTTCCCCTTTCTACAACGTTCAAATAATTTTCCTATATTTTTGCGTTAAATTCTGTAATATTGTCTTTCATTTCATCAAAATTAGTATACCTATGCTATTAAGGTACTTAGTACTACTTATTTTTATAGTATAAAGTATTATAAGCGTTTTCATTTCTCCTACATAAATAAATGAATACAATAAAAGTATAAGTCATCTTCTTACTAGCCAGATAAATGGATTTTAAATGCACATGTTAAAAGGGACATTATTATAAGCATGTATCATTTGTGCAAAGCGTAAGTTTCTGATTAGCCGTCATTTATTACTTATTACATAAAATGCAGGAACATTCTTTTGAAGGCATCATTAAAATCTAATTTTACGAGGGACAGATTGATGTAATTTCTTTTTCTGTTGTGCTTTGTGAATGCATTGTTCTTGTTCCTTGTCAGAAGAAGTTAAGGTAAAAATAAAGTTGTACATTTGTGTGTATTGCAATACAAATATGTTTACATGGCGCTGGTAAATATAAATTCATTGTGTTGTGTTCTACCTGTCCGTTTATCTTTTGAAATCTGGAGAGAATGTGCTGTGAAAGAAAGAAGACAGCCAGAACAGAAGAGGTAGAAAGTGTTTCTGGTTGGTAAATAGTTTGTATTGGTAGCAGTCATATCCTATCATACAGATAAAAGGGTTTCTTACACCTCTTAGCTAGTATTTACTTATACCAGCAGTCCCAGGTTAATAACATTATATTATGCATGTATCTAATGCATTCAGGGAAAATATAGTATGAAATCCTAGCAATTCGCTTTGTTTAAGTTTTAAGGAGGAGAGTTTAACAAAAGTTTTGTGTGGCAAAAACTGGGCATCTCATCCACAGTTTCCAACCAAAGCAAAGTCCAATCCAAGTGAAGTCTTTACTTTAAGAATGCAAGTTTTGCTGTCATTCCGTGCCATGGCACAACTTTATAACCGTATCCTCTCCTCTGTAGTGTAGTGTAAGTGTAGTCTAATATGTACATAGCGTAGTATGTAGTATGTAGAGTATGTACATACAATAGCTATTTACTCTGAAAGTAAGTATTTACCTACTACCTACATCATATCTATCTACTGAATCTTCTCCTAGGTAAGTAAATAGTACTACACACACAGCTCACGTATATTTAATTCTTTGTACATGCTTAGCTTAGCTTACATTACTTACAGGAGAATACATAATATATTATATATAGTTCAGTCAGCATAGTAAATACAATGTACATAATAAATGCATTGTGTTGTGTAGAGATGAGAGTAGGAGAACACTAGCTGTACTGCAGAATCCTCATCCTCATCTTCTTCATCCTCATCACCACTACCACACACCAGACACCAGAATGAACGAACACAGCACAACAACTTCATATCCACTATCCACATCAACTCAATTTGCTTTAGCTCTTTCGTTCAGTTACTTTACTTGCGTTACGATGCCTTGCCTATGCCTTGCGTTATTTGGTTTCCTTTGGTGGCTTGGCATTGCATTGGCGTGGCAAGGATCCTCACTTTACTACAAATACGCCAGCTCAGTCAGTTCTGTTCACTTTGGTCCATTCATTCTCATCTGACTGAGTGAACTGAAGTTCTTTGTATAAGACCAAAAACACAAACTATCTAACTATCGTCGTACCTAGTAAGTATGTATGTATGTATGAGATTATTATGTACCTATGTGGATATGTATTAGCAAATTGTGTAGAATGAATGTATGTAGACATAAAGGTATCTACTACCTACTAATACATAAAGAAATTAGGTAGTCAGTAACATAGGTACATTTATAATAATATTATACCTAAACCTAGTGTGTCCTAAAGTTCTGATACCTACGTACATACTGTACAAACACACATTTATACATTCAGAATAGAGAGAGATGGAAAGAGAGGAAAAGGAAGAAAGACGACGAAACTGCTTTCGCAAAGGTTCAGCTACAGTCAGTCTGTTCTGTGCCGTTCAAGAGAGCAGCAGCATAGAAGTGTGTTGCTCGACTCCAAGTCGAACCCCAGTACCAGTGTACAGGTTTATTTCTACAGTGGTGTATTGTATATGTACTGTATTTGTATTGTGTAGGAATCCTACTTTGTATGTATAAGTAGTACGTGTGGTGTGCGTATTTTGTCGCAAAATTGCGAAAAAGGGAAATAATAAAGTGCTTAAACGAAACCAAACTTTAATTCTCTTCAGTATACGTTACTTTACTGTATGTAGAGTTATTACTATAAGGAATAGACAGTTAGATATTTGACTGACTCAACTCAACTCAAGTCATTATTGACGTTTCAATTGTATTCGTGTATAATACTCTAGAAACTGACTTTAGCCTAACTCCAACTTCCAACTCGTGGTTGGTTTCTCTATTCCATCGTGATTTCCACTTAACAGTTATTATTCTTGGGCTTTAGTTATATTGCTGGTTGTTTGCAATATAAAGCTAAGACTCGAATTACACTCACTGTACCATTTACCATTTACATGGGATATCAGCGAAGCAAAATCGACGAATTTAAGTTAAAAGTTAGATATCCATTCGTGCCTTATTATTCTGTTGTACCTTATAAGCTGTGTAGTTGTATTTGTAGTGTACTAATACTCCCGGAGCTATTATTTCCTGTGTAGACGAAAACCGACGAAACTGTAGCCGGAACATAAAGACATTACATTACTACAAGTACAACTAACTGCAACTACAACTACATAAATATACAAGCTAAACCGAAGCTGGTTAGGTCATTTGCAATATATTACTATCTTGTCGGCGGCGTCTTCTTTTGTTGTGTTGATTGGCCTGTCGACTTCTTTTACCCTTTGGATCTTTTACCCTTGATGATATTTTCCCTTTGGCTCTTTTCCGCTTGTAACGTTCCTCTTGAATATTTTACCTTTGGATCTTTTACCCCTGAATCTTTTCCCCTCGGTACAAAAAAAGTAGGCAAACGAAATTTCTGGAATTTTGAAGTGAACGCAGAAAATTTCGGTTTACTTACTTTCTTGTACCGCCGGAAATATATTCAAGGGGAAAATGTCATCTAGGTAAAAATATTTCAAGTGTAAAGGAAGGCAAAACGTTAAGTCCAAGTCTAAAGACAAATCCAACTCTGTAGGTCTCATTCGCTGCAACTGTAGTACATATAGCTTGATTAAGCTATCTGTCCGACGGCGAAACTGACTAGAAGTTAGATTATTGAATTAATAACCAAATTATTGATTATTTAAAGACTCCTACAGTTAATCTGGCTAACTGACGGAAGCTCATTACCCTCGGGACAGGACAAGCAAACGAAAGAGAAGTGCTCGAAATTAAAAGGACGAGACTACCTACCTAACTTACATACGCAAGCAAGATTCCATCGTTTACCTAGTTACTCTATTATTTGTTCTACTGATATGATATGATGTCTTGGTGCTAAGCGTTCTCCTTATTGTGGTGCATCATCTTCTTGTCTTCCTTCCTCTACCGAACAAGGTAAATCGTATGTTCCTTAACTATGATAAATATATTATACAAGTACCTTAACTATATAAGAGTATGCATCTATGTCTTATGTACATTTGAAGCTATTACACCATTACACCATAGTAGTATCGAAAAAACAGTATGTTCCCTCTTATGCGTTGTATAATTTATGTAAATACATAAAGTGCCATACCCAACTGCCCAACTTTTTTACAAGACAAAGTCGTCTGGTTGATGTCATTGTCAGTCACTAAAATATATTATGACTTTGTTAAAGAGACTTCCATACGTATCAAAGCAAGTATAATGATAATGTGTTGGTCGTGTACTACAAGTAGTCCTAGGATAAATATATTCATTTATGTAAGACTGCAATGCAAATGCCTAGTATGTAAGTACTTGTGTGTTTTTTGTATTTTCCAATTCGTTGCATATACGCACATTTTGGTGTTGATTTAGGGTTGAATGAATTGAGCATTTGAGGAATTGTGTACGAAATGAAACTGTTGTCGGTTTATTTCTTCCGTTTCCTATTTATTTATGTAAGATCTGTCTCCATTGAATTTCAGTTTATGGCTTTTACGTTTAAGCAACACTGACACTAAAAATCCTTCACCCGTTTCCATGCTCAACTCAACTCAGGTCCAAAATAATAGGCTGTTACGTACAATAGTCCGCATTTCAGTTCAGTCACACTCTTTAACCAAAGTCCATATCGTTATAAGTAAACTTGGAAAAAATATTTTTTATTTCCTCGCCACATGCAATTGGCTCGTTGGCATGTATTATAAACAGCCTTGTTCTTTACTTACATTTACATTTCGTTTATTATGCGCCTACTTATATGCAGTACACGCTAATGCAGTTGTGTTATGTTTGTGTTGTATGTATGTGTATAATAGAGTATTCATATCATAGTCAAATACAATCCAATTAGACCTAAAAAGGATGTTTCCATTTTCTAATATCAATTTCCATGTGTTATATACAACGTCGTGTTACATTAGTATATGTACCATACTACACTTTACACGTATAAGTATAACCAAGCTAAGGGTTTACGTTAAATAAAATAATGAAATTAAGTAACTAACGTAAGCAGTAAGTAGAGCAACATTGCAATATAATACCCGCTAGAGTAGGACGGGACTGGGCTATATAGGTTAACTACCTACGTAGCTACTATGTATAAATATTGAATTTAATGCAATGCAGAGAAATATAAACGAGAATCTACGGAAGTCGTAGAGCACAATATTATATAATCGATATTATAATAACAAAGTTGTAGATACTACTATAGCTACTTACTTACTTCACCTAAAGCTGCAAAGCCTCAGATATGTCTAATTAGAATTCATATACAAAGAATACAATAATAGATTTTGAAAGGTTACAGCCAAATATAATTGACTGTTGCCATTCTGCTTACAATTAGTTAGAAATGCAAAATTATCACGCGATGAGCGGATAATGATAATGAGCTGTTGATGTTTCTCTTTGTCTTTCTCGTTTTCCAGCAAAGGCTTCTATTATTATCATTGTGTAATGTATAGCCATCATTGTAGTCATTATTCTAGAGTTCAACTTCAACTTAATTTGGCTTTCGGCTATACTGTACAAATACAAATAGTATACATAAGTAATGCTTACATATTATTATATGAATGATGTCATTCCTCTGTGGATACATTAATAAATATTCTATCCCTGAATAATGTTACACATTTGTATTTTTGTAAATAGCCTTTACGTGAGTTCATTTCATTTCATACACATAATAGTACATCCAGTGCAAGTGCAATAGTGTAGTAGGTATATAGTAGACAACAGAAATAGAGTATCGTCGGAACTGTACACAAGATCGCACACTAGAGAATTGAAACAAGGACGATTTGTGCTGCTGTTGCTTAATTCTCCAGTAGCACAGAGAGATCTATAAAAACGTTCCTAAGTTTTCCTATAAAGGGATTCCTCAGTGAACTGTTGTTGATATATATTAGGCATTTCCATTGATAGAAGTAAAAAAGTGGGAATGCATTGCATTGGCATTAGATATTAGACACAAGTTAAATATATATAGCTATATACTGTTTCACAGGAGTTTAATATAGTTACAGTTACAGTAGTAATACCATTAGTGTTGTACATAGTTGTTCTAGGTATATGTATAAGTTTGAAATGGTTTAAAGACATAAAATTCATTTGGGATGGGATGTACCACGTAGCCATCAGTAAAGCAGAAGAATGACATGACAAATCGGTTAAAGAGAGCATCTGCATGCACTATTCCAGCCATTTAGTTAGTGTAGTGTTATGTTGGTTGGTAGTTTAGTTTTGGTAGTCAACTTAAATTCAAACTCAACTCAACTTGAGTCAAAGCAAGTTAGAATCCTCCTCATCCTCACTGACTGCTTATAAATGTACATTTAGATACATAAAACCCATAGAATATTTATACTAAACTAACTACCCTTCTTATGGACACACTAGTATGCAGATGTTGCTTGTTACTCTCTTATGGGATATTTAGAGACGAGTAACATAGCATAGCCAAAGCACATTACATACAAATACATTTGTGCGTACTACTGATTTGAATACATTTCAAATGCTAAGTACCTACTTAGATATAGCGTCAAGCAATTTCTTTTTCTTCAGTGAACTGTACAGTAATTCCATCTTTATAATAGCCAGAGCAGACCAGACTAAATAATAGTGTATTACGCTATTAAGCTAATCCCAATTATATTACTCTGTCAAGATGGTGCGGTGTTACAAATATATTATAATACATTATGTATACTAAATAACCAAACCATGAATATGCATTATGTGCACATTTAAAAGGAAAATGCACCGTGAAATGGGAATTCCAAAATTCTTACATTTTCATACAACATACCGTAAATATTATGCAATAGCACAGAAATCTAGAAGAATGTCATATTTTCTTATGGTTACATAACATAGCGTTAAAAAATATAAATAAATATTGCAATATTGTAAAGATTATTGCATCTTAAAACTGTATAAAGACCAAATGTCCTTAAGTACAAATAGTTTCGTTAGTCTTGCCCATGTACATATATGTATTCGTGTCCTCTAGCTAAGGGAAGAAATTTCAGTGAACAAAATGTTTTCTTCCATGTGTGCACATAAATGCTACATATGCACCAAATCAACCGCAAAACTTTTTTTAAACATAACGTCTCCCATGGGAAACAAAGTGTATCACAACACAAGATGCTATAGTAAAGCTAGGAAATTTTTCCAACAGGGAAAAGCTGTACCTAAGTTCTTCATTCACTTAAGTAGTACTTACTGATACTCTGTATGTACTTATACATATCGCATTGTGCATTATGTAAGTAAAATGTACAGTAGAGAAATATTCGGCAAATGGAAAAAGTAAAAATGTCCGTGCTATGCTACTATCTACTCTTCCAGCTTTGAAATAATGCACTCTTTCAGAAACAATATGAATGGGAGGATGAGAAATCTTTTTTTGCGCTAGCACGGTAGATTAGAATTCTACTGAGATGGATGTATACAGATATGTGTGTGTTTCTAAAATATTGTGGTGGTCCTTTCTACTAAATTCTCTTATTTCTGTCACACAACGAAACATTTCATGATACATCAAAGGTAGCGAAGGAAGATTTTAATGTTAGACCATTTTATTTATTACTGCCATATACTTAAGTCAAAGTACTTGCTATTTAGGAATTTTATGTGCAAAAACCTTGCGAATTCATAGGTAGTTTTCTTTGAAGAGCATTTAATATTGGCAATAAGGAAAATCCACAATATTTTATGGGCATTGAACTATAATAGTACTATTACTACTGCTTATAATAAATAGAATGCCTATAATGTTTAGTATTCATATAATCAGTAGGTAAGTATATGTACGATATAATTTTTATGTGTAACCAGGCAGATAACATAGATTATATTGGAATACACGGTGGTAATGGGAATTTTTCGGTCGTGTTCCTGTTTATCTTATGGTTCGTGTGTATGGTTATGATATTAAAGAGTTAGACGCAAATGTTGGACAGAGAATATAGATATAAGACACCAGAGTTGAGAAATGCATTCATTAATCAAATTCATATTGACATAACACACTACAACATAGTGTGGCAAGGGAGGAAGGAATGGATCCACAGATATCTTACATGTAGGTACTGTACTATGCCTTTTAGTTTTCGGAGGAAGGAATGTTGAACAAATAAATAATTTGCATTCATTTTATATTCACAGAAATAGATTTATCCACACTAAGTACATACACTGCAGGGTTATTACGAGTTGAAAAGTTAAACACATTCGTTGAAATATAGTTTTCAATGTTTATTTCCCTACGGAATGTCATTTAGGCAGAGGAAAGTGAAAATATCTCTATATTCCAGCAGATCTCCCAGCTAAAGCCGTCAAGTCAAACCAACTAGCGATAATTCATTTCATATTACTTAGCTATTGCCTTTATGAATATAGTAAAACCTAAGTTTATTTTATGAGTTACCCTTAAAGTAACTTAAATGAATAGATAAACCAATCTGCTTTGAAAATCTGTGCATCTGAATGCTTTTCAGAACTTTAGGGCCTATTTCCAGGTTGAAAATATAAGAAAAATGTGAAGCATGTTAATAGGATTTTTGGATTTTTATTACAAAATAGTAAAAAGTGGTAATCTATTGCCGAAATTTGCACATTTCATAACACAGTCAAAGTTTTTCTAATTTATAGTTGGAAGATAAGACACTATTTCAAGTTGCACGTCTACAGGTTTGAATTTATTCGAGACAGTTCCATAGGTAAATAATCCAGGGAGCTCTGATTTTTGCAAGGAGCTTTTTTACTTACTTCTAACGCAAGGCTCTACTTGACTTTCTTTATTGATTTTGTTTATCTGAAAGAGCGAACGCAAAGAACGGGCCTCAATATCCGTTTTTAGTAGACAATTTAGATACTATAGGTACGTAGTAGCATAGCATATACTACTTTTAGTATACGTTTTACTTCCGAATGTTGTTACTTACTCTACTTTTCTTTTACTAGGTAGTAGATAGAAAATTTCGGAGACGTTTTAGTTTTGTAAGGTTTTTGTGTTGGAAATTTATTTGCAAGAGTATTTTGGTAGTCTTGGTTCTTTTTCCTGTTTAATGCTTGTTCTTACCGTACCGCTACAGAGTTTCGCCATTATTGGTACCTAGAACAGTAAGAGAGTGCTTAGTTTACCACCTCGGGAGTTATAGGCGCATTTAGCGACTGTTGTGCATATCTCCTGGATCTGGATCATTCTGTTGTCACCCAACAACCGAACACAATAGCCTAATAAACGTACACACTACAACACACATACACACCTTGTAATACAGTTAAGCTCTCCTAGCACTCTGTCGTGGCGTGGCCGTGGCGGGGAGATGGAAAGACATGGAAAGCTTAAGCCTAAAGGTTCAAAGGCAAAAATCTCAATCCTAGTCTAAAGCTTGTCGTTAAACTCTTTGAAAAATATTTGTACAGGAAATACAGATTCCTTTTCCATACAAATGCCACCTACAGAATGTTCATACATGCAGTTAAGTACAATGTAAGTATACATTGGATGAAATATATAACGTTCACTCTGCTGCGCTCCTGAGTGAATGGATTTGGATCACGGACTAGACACGGTCTACGCTTTAAAGCACCTCCATACCTATACTTCTCCTAAGGATTCTCGTTCTTAAGCTTACTCTGGAAATTTTATCCTTAAGATTACCTAAGAAAGACCTACTGCAATGCTAGCTGTGCAATTTTGAACTCTGCTTTGCTCTGGCTCAGCGAAAAGCAATATTGACTCTTTATTGTCAAATGAGAAACAGCCGTATACAATTCAGAAGTGCAGAGGAAAAAAAACTCTGGAAACTAAAGTAAATAGAGTACAAACAAAAAGTAAAAAGAACAGAATGCATCCAGCTGCAGACCAATATGGAGTGCTCAGTTGATCCTGCTTTTGTTGTGGAGAAACTTATTGAATTTTCTTCAGCAATCTTATCTATCTCATTCGGATTTTGCAAAAATGATGTCTATGCTGTATATTTATCTCTGCCATTTCTCTATTATATGCCACATCGTATTTAGGTTTATCTGTATATGAGTGGCTTGGCATATACAAACTTACGAAAATATTACACATCAACGACATACCTAAACATAAAGAGCAGGATCTGATCTAATTTTCTGTGTCTAGTCTAAACCATTTTGTACAGCTAGCTTCAACAAAGTTTTGCCAATAAGAGTTCTTTGGATTGGCCAGCTAGAGCTAATGCAAAGAAGTTAAGCAAATAAAGATTTGCTCATACATGTAATTAAATTTACTTGGAGATCAATCGCATTTCTCCAGCTAAGTGAGTTTCTAGGTTAACCTACAACCTACAAAATATCTCCATGTTCAAACTAACCTGAATTATTTAACTTAAGTTGAAACAACTTGGAAAGTACATCAAAAAATTGAGTTATTTATAACATTAATCATACTAACCAAAGTGGAAAACTTAGTAGTGACTTGTTCTTGTCTAAATAACTAATGCTCCACAACAAGTAGCATTTATTTTTAATGCGTTGGCAATAGTTAAAGGAAGGGGAAGGAAACTAGCCTACTTAGATAATAAAGTTTGCAAAAGTTTCCTTTGATTAAAAGGACTTTATATCATGTCTGAACTGTCTTCCAGTACTGTCTGATCTGGTGATCGTGAGAAAGATGAAAGGATAAAGGATTGTCACTGCAGTAGTGTCACAAGGTCTGGTTTGGTTTGGTTTGACTTGGCTTTAGCTTGTAATACTTAATACTTACTTTTATATGACAGTGTTATGCTATGTTATGTTAGTGCGGTATTCACGCGGGTGGGCCCCTGCCATGCCAATCCAATCCAATCCAATCCAATCCACGAGACTTCTTATTTCTTCCTGCGTTCGGAAGTTTAGAATAGAAGATGTAATATAGAAATAAGGTACTGAACCTACGCAGTAGTTCTGCTTGGGGTTCCGAAGAGGAAATATATTTATGTGACTACTATATAGGAATGCACACTTACAGGTTCTTTAATATTTCACTTTTCCATATATTTACGATGTCCCTATAGTAGAGGAGACAAGACAGGCAGATATCAGCCATTTAAGCGAGGCAGGGGAGAAGGCCGGTATGCTATGGCATACAGGTACGTGGAGAAAGATCAGTCCGGGTCCAGTCAGTCCAGGTCGAGTCCCACTACAGAAAGCCTCAACTCACTCCAGCAAAAGACTCACTATAACGCCAACACACTACTTTAGTTACTAGACTGGAGAGTCACAGACTCCAAAATCCAGATGGGAGAAACACTAAATGTCAAACTCAGGTCACCCGCCCGCTTTCCTATATGAGAAAGTATGTACCTTATCTCTTATGTAGTCCAATTCCAGTTCAGTATACGACGACTGTATGTATTATAAAATATAAGTTCACATCCACGCGACAACAGGCGGAAACTTACATACAAAACACAAGACATACATACAATAGAAGAAAACATACACGCCAAATATATGTACTTATGTTCTGCAATGCAATGCAAGGGGCGGCGATCAATACATGGATTGCTTGCTATGGTAAAATGGTAAACGGCTAAACTATGGTAAACATAAATACATTGTTAAACTTATACTTATAAAATCTGTAGTAGGTACTTTCTACTTAAACATATAATAGTACAATCGAAATGTAAAGGAATAAGAAGGTAAATACATACATATCTCGACAATAGTACATTTTTGCTAAATGTTATACTTACATAGTATTAAATAAGTATGTCTAGAATGGAATAGGGTACATACATAGATGGTCTGTTCATCTGCTCGGTTGTGTGTTTGTGTCGGGTGACGTGACGCTAAATATATTATCAGATCTTGTCTGAATCAAACGAATGTATTATAGATAATAGATAGATACCCATGTAGACGTGTATATGTAGTGTGTGTGTGTAGTATAATGAAGATGGAGAGATTGTTGGAAGAGATGCAATCCAATGTAATCCATTAATGACTCGAAAAGCATTCTTTTTGTGGGTGATGTGAATGTGATGTGCAGCTCAGTTCTCTTCTGTCTGTTACGTATTAAATAGTTAGTGATCCATCAAGCTCCTCTTTATTGGCTTCCTTTACTCTACTCCCTCACTGACACAACTAAAACACTAAACCAAACACATCTACTACACATTACATATTTCTTTCTTCTAGCTACGTAACATATGGCTAGCCAGGTAATACAATACAGTACTACAGACTACACTACTAGTAGATAGATTGGATATAGATACAATCAAGTAATTCTGTCTATTTTAACTCCTTTAACTTAACTGCTGCTGATGAGCATGAGCACCTACTATTTCCTTCAGTGTACATACAACTGCACAGAGAAGATCTTCGTGATCTTCTTCTCTTGATGTGTTTACCATTTACTTATATGACAAGAAATCTCTAAGCTCCTGAAACGAAAGTATCTATCTGTAGGTAATTATCTATATGTGCTAAACATATATATTCCGTGTTTGTATTTAATTTATCGTACTTTATTTACTATCTGCTCATTTATATAATATTATTTTGTATCGGTCTATCATTGTCCCAATATAAATCTATCTTGATCGTTGTTACAGTAGCTAATACCATTACGACAGCGACAAGGCTGCAAACTAGTGTGTTACCAGGATACTTCTCTAAGCTTTTCTACTACTACCTATACAGATAGATATACAGGATACTAAATTGCTTGTTCCTTTTCTTTCTTCCTTAATGAAATCTCAATTTTGGCACAGAATTGCCTTTCATGTACAATTTCATGAAGAAGTCGCGCAATGATTCCAATTATTAAGTAGCGGAAGATACTTTGTACGAATAGGTGTTCTGGGCGTCTGTCTGTCCATCCGGTGTACGACGTCCGTAAACACGATAACTTTTGGACGGATTAAGATACACGTCTTCTGGAGGACTAGAGGACGAAACCCTGTGAAAATGAGGTCAATCGGATAAACCGTTGACCTTTGACAGCGACCTAAACCTAACCATATATAGCATACCATGCCTGGTAGAATAGTAGAAGCAGTAGTAGTGCACTACCAATGACTAATGCAAAACCGGTATTTGAGGCCCGTGTAGAATTCACAATGCATTTAATGAATAAAATTAGTTCGAAATATAAATTACGAATGTTGTTTTGTGTCACCTGTTTGCTTTCGCTAATTTTTTGCACACAGTTTTGAAATGTTTTATTCCAATTAAAAAAGACAAAATGAGCTAAATTATTACAAAATTTCAGCCACATAAACAAAAAGTCTATATTGTATTTGGACGGCATAAATTAATACTCTTAATAAGCTGTTATTTTGAGAGAGGGTCTAGGCCAGTGTATGTGGGTGTAACTGTAAAATTAGTTATTTCCCTAAGTAGTAGTACTTCATGCATAAATATGATTTTTTCAAATTCATACTTGCATACTATTCTAACTTTAATTTACATATGCATGTTATGGTAATAATTTCTTGCAATAATTCAGTCTTTGATATATATTCTAAGGGTGTGTAAGCTAAAGAAAAGTTCCTTGTCATTCCTTTCGAGACAATAAGGTGTTTCTTTCTTTAAAAAATGTTGGAAGTGCTGACTTGCACCAGAGTAACGTCGTAAATTGTGTTAGTCGTGAAGAAAATGTGTCAGCAATAGTCAGCATGTTTTTATAATAATCACAGGCATAGCAAAAATAATTGATTTCTGTAAGAAATCGATTATTACATTCTATTTCTGTTAGGTCAGCTAGCTCCGTTCACCCTAAGTAACTTTCTTTCCGAGATCTCCAGATATATGCAACAATACAAAATATTGGTATAGGCTGAATAAAATGTATATTGTTGAGATGATAAATGAGATGAGAAATGACATGTCAATGTATACTTCAATTGTCAATTTTCTAGTTTTAGAGTATAACGTAAAAGCAATTGTACGGTATATAAGTATATACACACAGGTACTACGTAGAACAAACAAAGTACAAGTAAGACTAGATATCATGCCAAGCCTGGTTAAAGCAAGTCACCAAATGAATTTCTTCAAAGACTGTTCTGATAAACATTTAGATAGACTTAATAATATGTGATTTTGATTATTCAGGAATGAAGGCAGATATAATTTGTATTACTTGCTTATTTACTTGGTGGCATGACATACATAAACTTTGTCTGTGACATTAATCGTAACTAACGACAATAATAAGAGTGCAAGTATGGGTTGGAATAGGAATCTCCTATTTATTCATGCTTTTCACTTACTTTGTCCCTGTTCATCAGAATGACTGAACTTCATGCTCCTATTTTCAATGAAATTGTCTCAACTCCAATCCTTAAACATTTATGATTGTTCATGCGATACTTTTAAATCTTTCCTATTGTCAGGCTTTGTGCTTTATGTCTAGATACTGTGGAAATATGTCACTCTGTCTGGCAGGATACTTTTTTTTGACTACTAATAGTAAGCAAAGGTAATATTATTGCTACTAATGGCGTAAATAAAGGCAAATACAATACAGCAGCACATTGGTGTAATAATAAGTAGAATAAGAGATTGAAGCCGAGATTTTCGTTAGTTTCAGTTAAACTGAATGAAAAGCAGCACAATATCATGCAGGCAAAAATAAAAAGAATTCAATTTCAATTTTAAACTTCTCTGTTGTTAGTCAAGAGTTGTGTGTGATGTATTGTTTGTAGTATAACAGTAAGCTACTATAGAGAATACATCCTGTCTTCGTGGAAATACTTGAAATAGGTACAGAAATAGACTAAATCTGATGGGGTTTCATTTTCATATTCTACACAATACACCTGTCTATAAATTCTTAACATGCATGTAGTTTCTTTCATTTCAAAGAATGGATTTACTTTCATTTAATTTACAATAAGTGTGACTGAGTTTATATTTATATATATTGTATATTTATATATATACCTACTTGCTTATATGTAGAATGTAAACTCAGGTCATTTTCTACTGGACTGTAGTGAAGCAATGAGCAATTGTTAATAATTTTGGCTTTATTGTGCTCCGTAAATAGTTATTAATCTGACCACGCGTACTGTAAACATTTCAGTTATGCTCTACATGTATTTTATATTCAATCAATCATTATATACTTTTGTATAAATAAATGAATGGGCGATTTCACTTTTAAATATTTATTTTGTGTCCAGAGAAATAAGTAGTTCATATCTATTTTAGGGGTAATGCTAGAATAAATAGATCTTAAGAGCAAAACTATCCATGGGAAATATACTGATACTTGAGAACGCCAGAAACTAATATGTGCATAATTAAGTGTGCATAATTAATTGCTAATTATGCGCACAAAAGTTTTTACAATTGCTTGCCAGTGTTGTACTGTATTTTAAATTATAATTAATAGTTCTTATAAATACCAACTGAACTTAAATAAGGTACAATAGATAATAAATATAGTAGCAAAAACGGAAAGGTATTTTATCAATGTCCACAACAGTGACAGCCGCACTAATAAAAGTGTCTAGTTGTATTCATCAAAGAAGGACTGATGTAGCGTGACGTACACTGTAGGTAGGTACTAAAGTATGCAGTAATAGCGGCGTAATGAAAACATTCGCAACAAGCATACAATAGTTACCCGACATAGGAATTTTTAATTAAAAGCGGAATTTATTTATAAAAACAGTTAAAATCCTAAAGAGGATGATAATAGAAGTCAGCAAATATTGTATTTTCAACGTCAGGAACATGCACTCATTTCAATATAACATAACAAATAATAAAAGGCAGAAGGCAACATGCCATTCACATTTGTCTTCCTATTTTTTCTTGTGCCGTTCAGTATGTACTACATGTCAGCCAGTCGGCGATTGCCAAAGCTGCTGATGACGAGAAAAGAAATGAAGCTTTTAGCTCGAGCTCTCATCGTCGTTCACTAATGTAATATAGGTATTTGTAACATTGTGTACCCAGTATCTCTTCTTTAAGTATATACTCTATTCAGCTTAGCTAAACTGTATTCGGAAGTAAGTCACCCATAGACACAACATTTAAGGCAAACGGGACAGGACAGCGCCTTAGTTTTGAATCCATTTCTTTTGTGTTTCTGTCAACAATAGTTTGTTGTTAGTTACTCTGATTACTTTGTTTACAAACTTGTCAAAAAGAATTCAGAACAGAAAACAGTGCATTGCAACTGTACAACGGAAAGTCGGCGCTTTTCACTTCGATCTGTAATAAAGTAGTTGCTGCAGGCATGTATAGAATTTTATGACAAACTAGCATCCAGGCGGACCCAAGTCGTTCAAATACGTAGAAGTAGATCATTTTCCGTCTCCGTAAAATATATCGAAGTGAAGTATATATAGTATATATCACATTTCACGTGGTATGATATCAACAGCCTTTTACTTTTAAACAATAATTAAATGTATCATTTCATCATACTGCTGGTATTTTCTACACATGCATGAAAAGCATCGAAATTTTCTTCGTAACTGTCCAAACCTCTATTTGATGAATTTAATCCCTTTTAGAGGTATTTTATGATTATTCTACGTCTTGATTGACACTTATAATAAAGAAAAATTTTGTAATTAATTGTATATAAATAGTTTATTTTCTTTTTTCATTATGTACATTTTTTAAATGAATGAAATAATGTTGTAGAAAAAATACCTACTGGAAAAGGATATTGACCGATATGGCAAGGCAAGAAGAGTTTATTTTTTACTTGATGGATGTAGGAAAACCAAGTTTAAGTTTAGTTACACTTGCATTAACTTTCCAATATTTCAAAATAATCCTGAATCCAGATTAAATGTTTCCGTTTCTGGTTAATGTGATATTGTTGGGATTTTATCTTTCCTTCACTTCCTTTTATTTATCAAGACCTTTGCAGATAATATGCACGCACACTACTTTAATTGTAAATAAAATACTAATTACATACAGACTTCTACACATTACGTACGTAGGTACGTATAATACTTATGTTAAAACTG
>JAQFYC010001063.1:0-40488 GCA_034694165.1 Tomocerus mixtus | reverse complement strand
ATTTTTATCGGAGGATTATTTTAGGAGCTGGATGACCTAGACCACGGGGACATCCTTTTGGCTAGCCCTGTACATATAATAATGTAAGTTTTAGATAAGAACAATGACGTCCTTGTGTTCGATTTGATGTAATAAGTAATAGCGTATTATACTTACATAATTTGTAATGTAAATGTAATGTCTATTTGGTTATTGAGATAATTGACAATCGTTGACAATTTTTATGCAGCTTTGATGACATAAATCCTTGCCCAACTTAAGTATACCCTTCATAAGTTATTTCGCTCTCGTTCTCACCCACAAATTGTTTACTGCTGGATAAAATATCTGTATTATTTTTGCACATCTACTAATTACTTTGTGATTAACTGACAATAATTTTTAATAAGTAAAACAAGTGTAAAATGGCACTTTCTAAAAGTCTTGTATTAATTTCTATTGGGTTATTATGTGCAAATCTTAAATCTGTGTCATGCCAAAGGCATGAGGCTACTTTAGACCCTGAAGGGCGATTTGTTGTGGGATGGATTGTTACAGGAGATATTATCACTTTTGATGTAGCTGTTCAATCATTAGGGTTCTTCGGTCTAGGAATATCTGATACGGGGAACATGTACGGATTGGATTGTGCCATTGGAATGGTTTTAGAAAATGGAACAGCGGTTATAATGGTAAGTTGAAAAATGCGGTATCCCCCAATAGAAAAATTTAATCTGATCGACACAATTTGTGGATCAGTCTAAATGATGCATTTATTATTCTCTTTCTATATTCAGCGTTTCTTCCTGTATATATAAGTAAAAAGTAGCTATAAATTAATGTACATCAATATAATATCAATAAAAACGACGGTCTATTTTTAATGAGCAAGATACACATAATAAAATATTGTCATCATCAGGATTATGTTGCGGATGGCAACTTTCGCCCACAAGAAGATTTTGTCCAAGATGTACAGCTCCTTTATGGATACGAGTCGGACACTCACACATATATGAGATTTTCTAGAGCTTTGGACACTGGAGACGATTTTGATGACGTTGCTATTACTGTAAGTTAATTAATGTAATCCACTTACATACTATTTTTACTATTATCTGCTGCACCTAGCATTATGATGCGTTAATTCTAAGATGAATTTTAACATGCCTGCTAACCATTATAAATTATTTTTCAGGATCGTGATACCTACCTTGTATATTCCATTGGGTTCTCCGATGTCATATCCTACCATGAAACAAGAGGAAGCTATGCCGTAAATTTGCTGAGACCTGGAGCAATTGAAACATATGCTAAATAGGTTACGTAATAAAAGTCCCGGGTGTATTTTTTGGACAGACTGTTGAGTATTTATTTAAAAAAATAAATAACCAAAGAAATAATAAGTTTTTGTTTCTAATTATTCATACAATAATGATAATATATGAAATTATTGAGCAATGCAAACTGAAAATAACGATTTTGTCAAGCAGAGGGCAAGGGACTTATTTATTTTGCTTCAAGTAAAAACATTAGAAATTTCTGAGTACCATAGGATTCAACATGTTATAATTACATTTCATATCTCTACAATATACTTTACAATTGATGTGAGATGTCAATCACCCACCTAACTATTAATAGTATTAACCAAACTAAACTTCTGAATGATATCAACAAATGTATTACTAAATTAATTGAAATAATATCAATCTTACGACTCTGTAGTATCTAACCACTTTTTTAAACGGTAATTGGAGTAGTTTGGAACAAGGGTGTGGAAAACTCCCTTCAAATGTGGTATTAAGGTCACTACATCCCTAGAGGTTCCCTGAATATCTTTTATGACTACAGTGACATTTTCCACGTTTGACGAATCTATTGAAATTTTAACAATGAAATCAAAGGTTCGTCCAACGGAAGATTTAGCGAACCTTGATCTCCTAGTAATTTCAGCTTCCCAATCCAATGGATTGGGGAATTTCTCTACCATCGATGCAGGATCATTGATTAAGCAATTTTTTCGGATTTGTGACCTGCCTACTATAAAAGTGTTTTGCACGGTGCAATTAAATGCATTATTATGAGAAAACTGCGTTTGAATCTCAAAAAACTTCTGTTTGCAAGGATTCTCTTCGGGCGCATAGAGAAATACTATTGGCTGCTCTTGTTCTGTTTCAGGTTCCTCGTCGATTTCAGCTTCAATTTTTACTTTTGGCTTTTTTGGTTCGGGAGGAAGATCTTCCATATTTGCTTCTCTTGCACGTTGTCGACGTCGAATGTAATCAACAACTACCTTATAGGCGTCTTTTGATTGATGCATGGGAATATTGTAGAAGTTCAGTTCTACCACTGCAAATGAAAAACACTTCCGCCAAACTTCGTAGAAAAAATCATTCATAAATATACACCATAGCACTCTCAAGCGTATTTTTAAATTTTCTTCGGATACCAAATTACCAAAGTTTTCAGTGAACAATTTTTCGAAAGCCCTATCTGGTGGATATACCAACACTTGTTCAAAATTGCCAAAGACAATTTTAGAATAACTAATATTTGGCAATTTTTTCCTATTTCTCGATCTTTTTGGTGCTGCGGCTCGAGGTGGTATAATAGGGCTAATAGCACGCGTCTTGGAGGCAGAAGTGGGAAGTTGGACAATTCTTTCAGCGCCATACTGCTGTTGGTAGACCTGTTGCGGCATATTTCCTTGAGAATATTCTTGAGAATATTGTGGCATTGCTGAAGGTTCCATTAAAAACTGACTCTCATATTGATTTGAATGTTGAGGTGCTGTATACATTTCATTTGGTATGAAGTTCAGCGCTGTATCGGAATTGTAGCTATATTTAGATTGGGATTGTTGGGACTGGTGATAAAATTCCGAAGGAGACGATGCTAGCGGTTGATTTTGCTGCATAGAGTAGTTTGTCTTTTCATATGGATATTGTTGCTCTGGTTCATCAGTTTCGGGATACACAAAGACAGTTTTCTCTGAACTGCTGTTTTCATAATCGTACACTTGCCGCGATTGATGACTATTATTTTGAGACGAAGAAGACGAAGATGGAGAATTGCATTTCGGAAGCCTCAGTCTCGGATCCCTGAGGATATTCTCAACTGGGAGTTTGCTACTCCCACTTGGGTTTATATCATAACTCCTACTACTTGTGTCAGAGTTATCCCAAGTAGCGGATGAAGAAGCACTTGCTCGTTTTGGAATATTTGTCAAGTTGCGGCCGAAAATGTCCAATAAATGCAAATTTGGAGAATTTAAGATTGTTTCAATATTTTCTAAAGTATCTGCACACGTGAACTGAAATTTTAGGATTACATCTTGCTGGGTCTCCGACGACACATTGCAAACTAAATCGAATGGGTCTTGAATGCAGAGCATACTTTTCGTGTCCAGCCTTCCCACTACGTGAATCCGAGATCGGTAAGGTTCTAGACCTTTTGGTAAATCAGCGTCCTTGCGCCGCTCAAATATATCTTTCGACATAAATTCCCCAATAGCCGGACAAACAACTTGCGACTGTAAATCTGAATGTGCAAACAGTTTGAAAAATTCACCGGCCAACTGGAGAACTGATTTTGCAGTAGGTTTTCCTGTTGCTGGATTTTTCTCGTAGCTTGAAGACAATCCCAAAAATGACATCACATTAACTATCTTATCTTTGTCGGTACAGAACCCTGTTTCCCAACCTTCGACTACTCTGCTTTTATTGCCCATTGATTTTAGGGCTGCTACCGAAGGAATAATCTTTTTCATTGTTAGGAAAACTAATAGAAGGAGGTTTAGGGAATAGCCTGTGATTAGCTGTGGACCAGTTAGTTTGTGATATTTTCCCCAGTACCGCAGAAGGAGGAACAGAGGAGGAAGCCTATCATCTAATTTCATTACTAAATAAATCAATTTTGAGGATACGACAGGAAGTAAGGATTTAAAAATAATTTTACAATTTACTCCCGACAGGTAGTGAGTAAACTTAATACATGGTGTTGCGTCACGGGGAAGAACTATAAAGTCGTGGCAGAAAAAATGCTGTGCATTTGCGTTCCTTATACATGTCTCAAGTTTATCCATTATTTGTGCAGTCGAAGGAAGCAATTCTCCTGTTCTTCCCTCATCTCCGTATCGTCCTACAATCAAAAGACAAATTATTACAAGAAGGGAGACAATATGATAAAGCTTAAAATAACAATATATACCATCACATACGGGAATTGCAAATGCAAAAACGAAGATCATAAATAAAATTACCTGTAGCATCAAAGTACAAATGCAAAACGGATTCCTTGCTCCCCAGACCTGTAACCAAAGATCCATACGGATGCACCACACTTTTTGGAAATTCTCTAGTAAATAATTTGCTTATATCTTTCAGTAATTTCTGTCGTAAAGCGAATTCTGAAGACGTCATTCTTGTCTCTCTTTCGAATTGTTCTACTTGGCAGTTTATAGGCAATGCTCTTAAAGTCATGGTAAGTTTCGAGTGTCGGTCTTCAAACGACTCTTTGCTTCTTTTGGCCAAATCATCGCCACTATTTCGTCTACCCATTGTATTCAGCACAAGCCCTTTACAAATAGAATTATTATACCTCATGCAAATTTTTAATACAATTTAGGCAAAAGCCAAATAATGAAAATTTATGAAAGTATTTGTAAATATATATAAAGTATTTATTTTACATTCAGCATCCGAAATATCTGCTTTACGTCTAAGTGTCAGATCTGTACTTTCCATTGAATGTTTAGTTGATAGAGCATTTGTTGCGTAATCCCTACAAATTTTTATTTGAAATTCAAATTAGTAACACACCCAGTAAAAAAATAATGAACTCTTTTAGAAAATCTTTACTGTATAAAAAGTTTTTAGTTTTTAGGTGGCAATAACTTATGCAACTTACTTTTTGTCCAATTGAATGACACAGAATTCCAAATCGGATTCGAAGAATGCGTCCGCAACAAGTCCATAATTGGCAAAATACCAACAAATATCCGCCTTTTCCGGTTTTGACCCGTTGCCGTTTAATGTGACTACTAGAGATCGTTCGTTTAATGATGGCTCCCAGGAATTTATTACTTTACCAATGACATTCTGGTGGCCAATGCTAAGCTATAAAAATTGTGAGATTATGAAATTGGTAATAATTCTTAATAGTAAAAATTGTAAGCGTGATTACTTCCGCTATTTACTACTTAACTGTACCGAAAAGAGTACAGACTGCACCAAAAAGTAGTGAGGAAGCGAAAAGGATAAAAATATTTAAAAATAAATTACCAAGTGCTCCATCCAGTCATCATAACAAATGTAGCGAAGGTCACAATACTCGCAAAGGATAATCATTATTGTGGTGTTCTGATCCTTAAGATGGCAATATTACTAAAACGCTTTACTAGTGGCTTTTCCTGCCTCTCACTGTCTCTGTCGTTAATTCAAGCAGTTTTTCAAAATTGAAAAACCATTCATTTTGCAAAACACAAATTTCCATTGATGGCTAACCAGTACCAGTACTAACCACTAACCGAACCAATGCTGAAAGTGCAGTTCGTCATCATCTTATTAAGCTTCCAATTCTTGCTTAAATCTGACAAAGTAAAAAAAAGAAAGTTAATTAGATTAGATTGGGCGAGATGATAACATTAACTTATGAGCTGACATCGTTGTCGGAGGTCAAATATACCAGCACAGAATAAAAAAGTTAACATTTTAACATAAAAATGAATATTCGAATTATTACCTTCTTCAATCTCAAAACTGTTACCATAAAGTTGAAGTTTATCAATTTATCCTTTTATTTTCCTACATCCAGTTATTAGAAGATTTCACTTTCACACACATCCACAACAAAGATTTATACATCAGTTAGAGATTGCCGCTTGTGGAATTATACGACACTAGAATTTAGACTTAGGCTACCTTGCCCCTTGCCGTATCCTTTCGCACATGTATACATACCTAGGTACATAAATCGTCCCAAAATGTTAAAATGTAAACAATCTCAAAATAAAGGTAAATTATTGACCAATTTCTGTACAATTACTATTCATATGTAATAGTGGTTAATAATAAGAATAATATTATGATAACTTCTATGATATTATGATATTATGATATTAATTTTTATCGGCTAAAGTCTTTTCTGCGTACCTCTCAAGTGACATTCAAATTAGTATTCTATATAAAATATTCTACTATTTACTAACTATTTACTATACTAACCACTGTTAAAACATAATTGGTTTTGGGTATCGTAGTAGTAAGGTTATGATTACTTAGATTATTTATTTTCTAAGATAACATAAATGTAGTATATATTCTGTGTTTGAGATTTTAGACAACTTTGATGAGTTGATTACTTTCTAATTATAAGTTTCTAACTGTATGTTTATGACTTGCTTAAAGATGGGCATGTATGCATAAGGAGGTGCAACGCACTATCCGGAATGCAAGTAGTAGCTAACTATTGAAGACATGACAGAATGAGATTTATATTTAGGTACTTTTGTGACAGTGCATTCTTTCTGCAGGCGTTAACTTTATAATTTTATGTTAAAGTACTAGTACTTACATACGCACATTTTTGTTCTTGATACGATCGTGTTTAATGCAATTTAGTTGTTACAATTACGAATTAGGCGACGACGATTATTAGTCGACAAATAGTTAGTGCTTAATTATCAAAGGGCATATTTGCCAAAAAAGCTATAAATAAATACAAAATACGTAATTCGGTATTGTCGAATTGCGCAAATATTTCTAGAATTACGTTACGTGAAGAAAGACTAGATGTTTTTTTTTATTATAACGAATTTCTTATAATGCTACTTTGATTTATAAAACAGTATCCGTGTATTATGAGTACTTTACACTTTACAGACACATTTCTTAACATAAATATTCAATGAAGAAAATAGTAGATTATCATTTTAAAAATATTCAACTTATCATAATAACATTCTCAATCTCAATATAACTACTAATTAAAAGAAATTTTTGAAAACTACTGCAACAAGTCGAACCCAGACTGGTACATGCCGATCACGCTGAGCGAATACTTGTTTACCAAATGGGACACTGAGAGAAAATAATGACTTTTGTTCTTCGTGTAACTGTTTTCTCAAATTAAGATTCGAAGTAACTACATACAACTGAGTTTCCAAATCTCTATGAACAGACCGATAACCTAATGTCAAAATCAAAGTATTAGCAAGTAAGTATTAATTGCGTATTTACTAGACTTATCCGAAATATACGTACTAATATTATTTAAGTTATTTACCGAAGTTAGGAGAGCCAATTAAGGTAGCAGAAGGTAATTTTTGAGCAGGTGGATAGAACCACATCCCCTTTCCATGAAATGTCCAACCATCTCTAAGATATTCAAACATTCCAATGCGATTTTGTTGATCATGACTAGAAACTTGGGCATAGAATCGTTTCGCCATTAAAGTGTACATATCTGGAATCCCCCCAGCGACTCCTTTTGCTTTCCAGAACCCATTTGCCTAAAATACACAAAATATATTGTAAATATACAGCTCAATATCAAAATTTTACTTATCACACCGGAAACTGAGCAACATACAAGGTTTTCTTCAATAATTTTTCTAAAAAGTGCGTAATTTTTATATTATATAACTGGATTAAACAGAAACTAGACTATAAAACCCTTAATACATGACTACTTACTTTGGGATGTGCCATCAAAATATCATATCTACACGATGAATTATCGACAATTTCGTTAATACATTCCGTTGGCAAATTGAAATATCCTGTTGCTAATTTGATTTGGGAATCTTGTTTGGCTTCCTTAAATATCTTCATAGTTGCCAAAGTATCGTAGTTAAGACCAAAAGTACCCATTTGAACCAATGGAAATATCCAAGTATCTTCAAGTCTGCCGTCGCCGTCTCCATAAGTTGCTGATGATTGGGAAGGGTCGTCATTTAAAAATGTCTTTAGTCGAGTACTATTTCCCTTCACAGACTCCTTATAAAGACTTTCGATACGCCTTTTAGCTTGTCGATTAAACTCCTCTTCGTCGCCTTCTACGGGATGAATTTTCCAATTGGAATTCAGATGAGCTTTGTCATTTTCATCGATTTGAAAAGAAAATCTTGATACTTCATCAATCAATTTTTCCATGAAGTCGGTTAGTTCTCGGCAATCTTCAATCATAATATAACGATCTTGTCTATTTGTAAAGTAATCGTTGGAAAGGTTGGCACTGTAAATTAAATATTATACATAATTATGACAATTTTTTACCACACTGTTAATACATGAATGTGTGCATTGTCCATCCACTTAAAATTTGAATCTTTCTATTTTACAATAATCTAGCATAGGACAAAATGTTTTTAATTTAATGAGCAGTCAAGTCTTACCCAGTCATTAAAAGAGTATCGTCAAAAATGTATATTTTCATGTGCTGCAGTGCTATTACTTCATTCCATCTTTCGGGTAACCATTTCTTAACAAAGCCCCGTAAACGTGGAGAGTGAAATAAAAATAACTGCAACAGAAATTAATAATGTTTAATAAGTTCGTATTAAGGTTCTGGTTCAAATAACATACTAAATTGGCTACATAATTTGTATCCCACAATGCCGATATTGACTGGTAATTAAAAAAATTTAAGACAAGACAGTAAGATCACCTGGCAATGCTCTGATTTTTTAACAAGGGGTACCAGCATAGTCCTGGAGTTGTCTTTTCCTCTGGATCCTCTGGAATGATCTAACAATACTTTGACTTTGAGAGTAGGAACATCTTCGACTCTTTCCTTTAAAACTGACACCTAATTTTAAAGCGTATTAACACATTTTTTGGATTTATTTCCAATAATTTGCCAGCCCTTCTGAGAAAATACCAATCTTACCAATTCCTGTTCCATAGATCCATTTCCCAAATAAAGTGAAGCCAAGCAGACCCTTTCCTTTGAAATGGATGCTTTCTTTCTGAGTGTAGAATAAAAATGTTCCGGTTTTGTAATAATTGTCACCTGCGAACCTTTGACCGCATAACCAGGAAACCTTTTTAACCATTTCCAGAATTTGACGTCGTCGCTTCTTGAATTTACTGTCCTGAAATATTCAATAGATGATTTCCTCAATCCCTCACTTTGCTACCTCTCCTGTGTTACAATAGAGAATAAATACACGGGACAGGTAGCAAAGTGAGGGATTGAGGAAATCATCTATTAAACACTATTAAACGAATACACTTATCTTATTCGACTTGGGGTTAGTTTTGAGTTAGGAAAAATTCTCAAAGGCAAATAATATACAGTGTAAATAAATGAAAACAAATTAATCTGACTTACTTAACACCGTAATTACTTCTGACTTTTTCCTTTGGCTTCCCAACGTGGGGTTCCGAAATCTGTAGTTCAGCCATTCGGTATAAATACGGAATTTAGTGGCCTATTTTTTTCTTTTTGACTAAACACCAACAGCTGACAGTCAGACGGCGACAGTATATTAGAGTGAAGATTTTTGGTTCCTAATTAATTTCCTAGCTAGATCTTCGTTCTGATAATATTCTTTAGGATATATACTAAACCCTTAACAAATCTACTAAAACTCTTTCAAGCAACTGCATTGCAGTGCACGAGAGAAATGATCTCCCTCTCTGCCTGACGCAGGCTTTAGTAAACAAAAAATTTCGTATTTGCAAAACATTATGTGTAATAAAAGCGCAGATAGTGTAGGTGCTAAAAATGGAAAATATAGTATGCCAACTTTAATAATTTAAGGTTCACATTTATACATGATAATGAAAAACGGATGGACAAATAAAAGTATGGCTATAATTTAGAGGTAGGTAATATCTTCGAGAATGCATTATTAATTTAATTTATGTGGACATAATATATATTTTTCTTTGCATACAATAATATGCAATCCGATAAAAATAAGTTTCAGATTGAAGGCTTATTAGTATGTAGCGAAAACATTTTAATGTGATTAAAGCTATTAGCTTATATCCTGTTAATAAAATACAGAGAAGGACATATTTTACAAATGTTGATGTGACAGTACAGTAGAAGTTGCCTTATGAATATAAAATGCCCCCTTATTACTTTAGCTAAACTGGCATAATTCGTGAGGTCATCAAAGTCAGGATTTCAAATATAGGAACGAAACCACACATTATTACAATATCTGGAGCAAATTATATGACTTTAAAATTGGCAACTTTCGAATACTGGTTCTCTTATTCTCTTAATTAGTTGGAAGATGTTGACTTTCCTGACGAGGATGGGTTATCATAATCTTTGGGGGCTACCTTATTTTTGCGTATCTTAACAGAGCTTTTATTCTTCTTTTCACTCATCGTCTTCCTTCTGCAGCAAGGTCCGCAGAAGAAACTTGGGTCCTCCTCTTCGGCTGTTAACAAAAAAAAATAATAAAATTTCACTAAACATTCGGAATTTGGATTTCCATGCAGTTACGAATAACATCGTGTTTTGTGTATAATAAGTGAATATCACAAACAAATTATTTTGGAGAATTATGGCAAAATTATCTAGAAACTTAAATAGCCATACTAAGGTATATGTATGAAAAATTAATATTTTATGAAACTTGAAAGACTCACTTTTAATATACCTCTCACTAGCAAGAACTATCCCTCCTGCCATGAAAAGTGATCCTCTTCTGAGGATATCGGGATGACCAGATATATTGTTGCCTTCATCACCAGACATTGCCGAGGAGGACTCTAAGTTCTTAACACTTTTTCTGTGAAATTCAGTTGCTAAGTTAAAATCGCTACGACGCCTGATACTATGTCGCTTCTTCGGTTTTGTAATACGGTAGTGGTAAGTGACAATCGGGATTTCATTTGCGACGAAGAAATGTTTTCGTCGAATACATATAGCATATATGTAGGAGGCTAAAATTATTGCAATCAGGAATATAAAAAGAGTTGTATCGAAAATGTCCCCAACGCTGGGATTTTCTTCAATTTGTTCGCTCACAGAGGAATAAAATCTGGGTTCATTTGTATTTGCTAGGTAGTGGTGCTTATCCCTCACAACTTCTTTGAACCACAAATCTTGCCATTTGGCTAATGTACAACGACTTTTTTCATCGTTGACATTGTTATACTCCTTCCAATATGCCTTTTTTTCAGGAAAAATTTCAGACGTCATTTTTCTTGATTTATGAAAACACGGGAGGCTTTTATACCGATGATATATTCAAAAATATGCTTCATTTTTAGTTACCACAATGCTTGTAGAAATGTGTCCATGGTATCCATATACCAAGAAATGAAATCAATGAAATGTACAAAATTATATTCTCGATTTCGAAATTAATTTAATAACAGTAAAAAATTACAAACCTCTTATGTAACTGTCCTACAATCAGAATTTATAGAGCAACAATAAAGAATGCTGAGTGGTTAGTTAAGCTATCATGTAACGCAACGCTTAATACTATCTATAAGTTTACATTCCTGTATCACAAAATCAGTCTCAGTATATTTTTAGTTTTATGATGTTAGTCAATTGAAAAATTTTCAAAATGAACAAATATATTCATTGTCACCGTAACATATTGGCCTGAGAGATAGGGATGACGAGTTTCAATCCTTGGACTGCTTGACTAATTTTATCTTTGCCAAAAAGCTCATGAACTTGAGTTTTGAGGGCAGCGATGTCCTTATTCTTTTTGTATGCTTTGAGGGAACTTGCAAAGGAAGTTACTCCACTTGGCTCCAGAACTGTTTTTATCCACGACCAAAACTCAGGCACACTGTTAAATGTAGATACAGAGGGTTTAGTTCCCGACGATGCAGGGACGGCCGTGGAAGAATGGCTGGCCTGTGTGGATTTGTTTAATATGTGCTTCTGCAGGTTCTGAGATTTTGAATCGAATATACTGTAACGTGGCGATGAGCCAGAGCCATTACCATTTACTGTCGCAGACTCGTCAATTGGTTCTGGCTCTAGTTGAATTGTGATAGGATTTTTTGTCAATCTTATTTTTTTCCTTTTTTGTTGTGGAAGAGAATATGGGTTTGGAGTAGAGGGGCTAGAACTTTTAGAGAAAGCAGGGTATGATTTTAAAAATACTGGAAGAGGGCTATTAAAGTCGACACTCTTTCCACTAGTAGTAGATTCAAGATGATCAAACAATTGACTACAACTTGGTAACGAGCTGTCTATCTTCCGCTTCCTGTCAATAATTTCAACTTCCGGTTCGGCAGTTTTGTACAGTTTTCTAAGGTCATTCGCGGTCGTTTCCTTTTCTATTACTGACTTTATTCCTAGATCGCCAAAATCTCTTGACCTGGCAGGAGTTATTTTAGTAACTCCACGGGCAGCAGTTTGGGCATTCAATAACGATTTGGGCACCGCGGATCCGAAAAACTTAGCAAGATCTTTAATAACATTGTCAAAATTAGTAAAATTCGTCATCCGTTCTTGAACCCATTTGGGAAGATTTTGTTTAAACTGGAAACCGTCACAACGTTCATCACATAGTAAAATAGCACCGAAATCCTGCGAGTGTCGAATGATCCGCCCCATCGCTTGATTCATAGCTCGACTGGCTTCTAGCTGGTACCACTGACTTCCATTAATTCCTTCTGTTCCAGGAAGCATTTTTGTATTTAAATATTGTTGCTTGGCTTTAACTTGAGGGTCCATCGCAGGTGAGTATGGAATTCCGGTAATTATCACAGCCCGCCCATTGTCATCTGTAAAATCCAATCCTTCAGACACTTTTCCACGACAAACAGCCATCAGGCAGCCTCCATTGTTTGTTTTTACGGCTTCGTAGTACTCATCCATTACTTGACGAAATGCGTGTTTTCCCTTAGGCTCCATCAGTACTTTTTTAAACCTACATATGCTTTCCCATTGACCATTCAACTGCCAGGATTTGGTGCACGTATCCATTACAGAGTATGACGGGAAGAAAACTAGGACTCCTTTAGGAACGACAGTACAGATTTTCATAATTACCTCGCCTAAAGCTTTAAGATAATTGGGGTCACTTCGATTCTGAAAGCTGGAAGATAGTCTTACATTGTTCGGCCCCGTTTTGACTATACTAGCAAACAATTGGCCTTCCCCTATGATATGGGGGTTACTTAGCTGCACTGGAAAGGGTAATTGGAGTTCCTTTGCAAGAAAAGCCATTGGAGATAATGTTCCGCTGGAAAGCATTATGCATCTGGGTCCGTGCATTACCATCTGACTTAAACCCACTGCTGGGTTGAAACACCAAAAACTGAACACTTTTGCTTGGTTATTTTTCACTGGTGTCATGTACGCTTTTATATGCATATCCTTCGATTTCTTAGCCTCTTCCACTTGAACGAATACTTTATACGAATCTCCAAACAACGCAGGATTTCTTTGCATAGACGGAGAAGCTAAAACGCGAAGAATAGAGGAAAAGTGATTACAGCCAGTCGATTCATAATTATTTCCAGCAAGAAAAGTTGACAGAGCTTCTAGTTCAGCGACCATACGAGGAATTGCCGAAGGTGGAAACCCGTTGTTGAATAGTACTGAAAGTAAAGTATTTCCCGGTAGCAATACACCGTCAGGCTTCGTTTCAATTTTATTAAGTTCAGCTTCCAGGGAAAGGAAAGATTGTTTTAGTCCAATGAGTCCTCCCATGCTTAAGTCTTTTACAAGAGCATTTCCACTTGACGCTAGTTGCAGAGTCGTTTCGTTGAATTCGTTAAGTCCTTTAGTCAATTCTTGAATGCAAAGTGCAATTGACGAGCTCTTAATTTCAAAAGACAAAGATTCTTCGCACACTTTAGCAATATTATGTCCCTCGTCAAGAATCACAACACTGTTGTACAAATCTATTCCGTGAGTTTGTCGCAATTTCGGATCAAGGACATAATTGTATGGCATGAATACAACCTCTGCATCTTGAACAAGTTCTCGCGATAAGAAAAATGGACAAACCCTTTGCTTTTTCCCCTTTGCAACAAGATCTTCAATATCTATTACAGGTTGATCTCGAATTAAAGGATCATCTTTTCTCTGTTGAACGTTGTTGTAGAAAACACATGTATGAGCTTTAACCTTGGTTTGACAAGCCATTATCTTTGCTGAAGAGCTCTCCATTCTTGATACTTCATCGTGAATACACATTACATCGCGGGAGCCGAGAACAATTGCCTTTGTATTTCGGTAAAAAGATCTTTTTAATTCTTGAATTGCTTGAGATAACTGCGAGTGAGTCCGGGAACAATAAATTATTTTAGGTAACTCTAAGCTTGGAGGAGGTGGCACATTGCTGTTGCTTTTAAAATTTCCCCATTGCCGGAATGGATCTGTTGGTCTTAGAGGTTGAGGATTTGCCAAATGATTAGCTATTGCTGCTAAATTGGTAGGTCCACCGGAGGCAGAACGCTGTTTTCTTTGCCACGCTAACGAAGCGCAGAGTAGGGAAAGAGTTTTGCCAGTTCCTGTTGGTGACTCCAAAAGGCCATTGCATCGATTTTGCAAACAGTCAATGACCTTACTCATGAGATCTTCTTGGAGCTTGTAAGGTTCGAAGGGGAAGTGGACCTCAATATCGTTTATCTGGACAACAGGCATTTTTCTAAACAATAAAAAATAAAAAAAGTTAAAACTTATCGTTAAAGGGGTACAATTACGCTACATTACGTTACCAAATCTTAACTGATTTCTTTATATTTTCGTTGTTCATGTAGGCATTCTAGCATAAATTATATATAACGGTGCAAGTACTAAGAAGTGTAAATGTAAGACAGTAAAAGCTTTACAATCAGATTATTACCCAATAATTCATAATAAATATAATTTGCCATTATCCATATCATTTAACGTATAGATACAGTAAAGTAAGTTATGGTATTGCAAAAGTTTTAAATGTGGAAAATGGGGATTGGGCGATAAGTGTAGTATACATTCGAGCTGTTTATTTACTTACAGGAAATAGTTTCGTCAACGAGGTATAGTAGAAATACTTAGTAATTGGCCCTGCTGACTGTCGCAGTAATATGTATCCTTATTCGGTAACGGTGCCTTAGGGTCGTATTATAAACCTAGTCCTAGGTCCTAGGCTGATCCTACCTCGTAACTAAGGTAACCCTGGAAGCAGTTAAGATAGTCAGAAAATATTTAAGACCGAGAAAAGATCTGAGACGGTCCTACGACTAGGATCAGAATATGACCCTTAGTCGTCTTGGTATCCGTGCCCTCAGATCTTATTGATGATTTGACTCCTCCTCCACTGGCTACAGTTTTTTAACGAAATGGACAAGACCCACTAACCACTCCCTCCCACGCTGTTTCCGATTCAGAATTTCAGAATAAGCTGCGTCAATCTACGAATCTACTAAAAACAGATTTAATTTTTTAGTTAATATTTTTTGGAAATTTTTTTGTACTTGTGGTAGGGTTCTATTCTAAAGCAAGCTCTAAATAATACACATTCAGACAGCAGAAAGTTCCCACAGACAGACAGTCAACAACAGTTAAATCAACGGACACAAGCACTGCGAATTTTAGTTTTTGGAGAAATGCAGAGCTAGAGAAGGGATTTTAGATTTATTGACAATAAATTGATTAATTGAAATACAAAATATAAATACGTTGTACCTTTATTAGTGATTTTATTAGCAACTTTTGTGAGTTTCCAATTTCCATCCAACTTTGTCAAATTCTGTTTACTGCTGTGTTGACATTTCTTGCAAAAAGTCCTAATGTAATTCTGATTTACCGGTCTTTTTCAATATTCGAGCAAAAACTCTAATTTCGGCGACACAAGAAGTTGTACGAGCAATAGTGGTGCTAAATTCGAATGCTAGTGCAATACACACATTCAGATTTCAGATTGATTGGAATCTCAGTTTCTCAGATTTTCATTCATTCAACTCTCATAAAACTTCCATCAAGGAAATCAAATACGGAAGGCCTTTGGAAGGGAACGGGAATAGCCCGGCTCGACAGTCGTCAATGGACAACTGCTTAAAATTGATCGCCTACTTACTCTTTACTTTAGATTAACCTGTCCAACTTAGCTAGGGATCCTTTGCGGAGCTATGTATACACAGCTCCGCAAAAACTGTACAGGGTACCTTTTATATACTCCCTGTATAAGTACGCTGTGTGTTTTATTTTGGCGCGTGTTATTTTGGTGCACTCTGTAGTAAAACTCAGTGTCTATTGAGGAAGGAGTGAGACAAGGATCCCAGACCTATATAGTACACGTATGTGTCTATATAGTTCACCAGACTATGTCCAACTATCACCTTATCATTTGTAGTAAGTAGTTCAGTTTTCAGTGCAGTGCCCAGCGCCCACCCAAGCATTTCATCAAGAAAATCTATCACCTAGCCTAGCAGTCGGATTTCGGATATATATGGGATAGTACCTGTCTAACAGTCGGCCTTGGCAGCACCATGGATAATATAGTAGAAGTAGATGTGGAATTCCTAACATCCGAAGGCGACAATGCTATTAACATATTTTACGGGGACGCTTGTAAGGAAGGTGTACAAAGTAGCCTTGCCAATGAAGACGATGACGATGATTTTGTTGAAGCCAAGAAGGCGTAAGAATTATTTTTATTTTTTCAATGTTAATTAAAATTGTGTGTTGCAAACTATAATATGATTTGTGAATAACGGTCCGTCAAATATATTATATATTGTTGTTTTACAGTAAGTACGCGTACTCCCAGTCGAAAAAAGATTCACCGAAGACCAAAAAGGCTTCAACATCTGTTCCAGATGGAATCCAAGTGCCTTTTGACGGGGATCAGTATTTTGTAGAGAAAGTTCTTGATTATGCTGATTCTGGTGCTAACAAGGATATGTATCTAGTCAAATGGCAAGGTTGGGACTCCTGTCACAACACTTGGGAACCGTTAGAAAATTTAAAAAACTGTGTAGATTCTCTGACCGAGTTTTACCATAAAAGAAAATTTGAATGGGAGGAAATAGTGAAAGCTAGCACGTATATTCGAATGAGTGACGGCAAACTAAGACGCCAAGGCCCACCGAAGCTTGCTGTCCCCGCTGACCCTCGCCCACTGGCTAAAATTATATCAGAATTTCGAAACTTGAACACCGAGACTTTAGACTCATCTGCAAAAGAAGTTAGCACATCCAATTTTTTTTTGATTTTTTACAAATGTATCCATTATTTTGTTAACAAAATATTGCTTTTCCAGGCTGCTGGAGAGAAATATTTTACAGCTTTGAGAAATGGTAAATCATTGCTGTGGGAAGATCGAAAAACTAAGAAATATTTGGAGAAGGGTTTTGATGGCGAGCTTGACGAGGATATGAATATTGAGCTGCAAACTCAAATATTTTACTTACGTTTAACTGAAAAGAGAAAGCGGACTCAAGAAAAACTTAAGGTACGACAGCGTCTCGCATCATTTATAAACTTTATTGTACATTTGTAGACAGACTAGACAAATATTTTCAAGTAAACTTTTAATCCGAAAAATTAATAGTTATTGGAAACAGAGGTTTTATTTACTAATGATTTGTGATATAATATTTTAATATTTATTTCAGGACTGGGAACGGAAACTAAACATAATCACCCGCGGAAAGCCGAAAATAATTATAGAAAATGAAGCAGATCTAGCTTCTGCTCCAAAAGATTTTATTTATTCAAACGCTTACGTCCCTGGGGAAGGGGTTACTATTCCAGATGAACCACCATTAGGATGTTCTTGCAGCGAAAGCAGTGATTGCTGGACTAACCGAAGCAAATGTTGCGCCTCTGGTTTTGGAGCCGAAAACGGCTACACAAAAGGAAAGAAGTAGGATAATATATTGTCATTTAAAGAGGATCCATGTGTCAACATTAATTTTAATGGTGTCTATATGTAGTATGTAGTAGTATTTAATGATGTGTGACTTGTAACGTTTTGTAATAGAGTCAAAGAAGGTGTTGGAATCCCCCTCTACGAATGCAACTCTGCATGTAAGTGCGATCGTAAGTGTCCCAACCGTGTTGTTCAGGATGGCTATTCCACGCTTTCAGGATATATAATGAAAATCTTCCGAACATTCAATGGATGTGGCTGGGGAGTCAAGACCATTAAGGTAGCAGAATTAATTGTTGGCATATGTATTGACAAGTTTTGTTCATAATTCATGTTATGCCGTATATTACATATATTCCTTTGACGGATTATTGATACGTGGACAGAATATTTGCCTACAGCGAGGATCTTTGCAATATATAGGGCATATTTAATAAGATTAATTATATTTAAAATGCCAAATAATTTGTGTTAACTAATAATGTCATTTCTTACACTTCTGTTTTTAGGCAATTCCCAAGGGCGTCTTTGTAGGTCTTTACATTGGCGAAATAATCACAACGGAAGAAGCGGACAAGCGAGGCAAGAAATATGACGGCGAAGGTCGCACGTATCTTTTCGACCTAGATTTCAACTCAACAACAAATCCATTCACAGTGGACGCGAAGATTTACGGAAATTTCACCCATTTCATTAATCACTCCTGTGATGCTAATTTGGGGGTGTACTCTGTATGGGTGAATTGTTTAGATCCCAACTTGCCTATGCTAGCTTTGTTTTCCCTACGAGATATTGCCGCAGTAAGGACATTTTTATGGAACATTAAATTTTATTCCGATTTTTAATGAAAATCTTGTCTAAAGATACTAATTATTTTTAGGGGGAAGAAATCACCATGAATTATAGTAATGACTTGGACTCCAAAAGACGCGGCACTGAATCTGGACTCCAGGAATGTAAGTGTGGAACAAGAAAATGCCGTGGCTATATATTTTAGACCGAAAAACAGTTCAGTAGCAGCTTGGTGCCTCTTACACTATTCTATTCGGTTCTTAATTAGGAGTAAACTTCAAAATGACAATCTTAAATCTATACATTGTGATAAACAAAGGTAGGACAAAGAAATAATTGTGCTAGTAAGATAAGGCAAGATAGGTGTCCGTGTTTTGTTTATTTCTTCCGTAATTGCAGAAATGTCAACTTCCGAACTTGCCAAAATTAATTACCCTATATTCTTTGTCTATACTTGTACTAGATGTTTAGTGTGGATAGTGGATAGTATTAGATGTTTAAACAAAATTAGAAGTAGTTATTAAAATAGATAGTAACTTAGTTATTCCTAAGCTGGAATTTACCCAAAATATGCTTTAATTTTTCATGATTGTATTTGTATACATACAGTCAAATCAATTGATATTATGGAAAGGATGTGTATCTCAGTCGCATTATCCTTCTAGTATGATTAAATTCTCATTTCCCTGTTGTTTAAATGCCAGCTTTAAATAGTAAATATCAACCAGATGGAGTCGTTCAACTGTTGTTCTGATTATATGATTATATGATCTTGCCCTTGTTACTTATCTGCTAAATATGCCACTAGTTTCATTAATTATATCTGTTGATATTTTGGAATATTGTTTTTACAATCATAATATTTTGTATACATTAATTATGATGGTCTATTTGATTATCACAAGCCATTATTATTTTCATAAATATTCATAGGATATGCGTAGAAATTATTTATTAAGACAATTAAGAGTATATATATAAATGTAGCAATACTTTCAGCCCTTGAGCAAATGATGACTATTGCAGCGGATTATATTTTTATGGTTATGGTTATTATTCTAGTTTAAGCCAAAGGGTTAAAATGAACTTCAACGTTCTCTAGGCTAGATATTCGTGTACTAAAGATCTAATACAAATGATGATACATATTTTCGACTTATAATTTTTGACTTTTTTATGTTTATGTAGATTGGTAGGTAGTAGGTATCTAAATATATAGGTAATAGGTACTCCTGACTGACGTTAGATCAACAAGTGCATTTAGTTGTAGGAGCAGACATTGAGTAAGCACTGTGGATTATTTTCTTTTCGTATTTGCTAATGTGCCAAGTTAAGTATATTGTCTGTATGTATATTGTTTAGTTCAGTATTCTACGTATATTAGTGGTATTGCAAAACACGTTGCATAATTGATTACGGTAAGGAAAAAGGATCCTTATTAACACTTAGGTTTGTTAGAGTATATTATTCACCTTAATTAAATTAGAGATTGCAACAAAATAATACCTGCTCACATAACTAACTTTATATTACAATACATATATAACAAAAAGTATAGTACAAATTGTATTAGTTTACACAATCATAACAGAACGTGAGGCAGAAAACGTAATATTTTTGTAAGATGCACAAAATACATTAGGTACCTAGTGTAAAATTATACTATACTCTAATGTTGATTTTGTTATTGCCGTTAAATAAATAAATATATTGGATGCAACATGCACAGTTGCAACAACCTTCAAATCTTATGAGTATTATTATTCGTCATACGATTCCTTGCCATACATCATTGTCTAATTGTGTTCTTATAAGAGTTTAATTAACAGATTTGTAGACGTGCCCACTCCATACCGGATCAATGGCATACTCTAATTGTGTCCCCTATTGAGTTGCCTAATTTTGCAATCAATTGTTGTCTAGATACAGGAAGGGAAATCTATTATCCATTTAGTGCATCAAATTTTGGAACAGCCATAGAAATTATATTGTAAAACGCGGTAGCAGAATAAACAGTAATGGTCATATTTAAAATTATAATCATGCCGACAATCATTCAAATGTCCAGTCGGGCAGAAGGTAACACTAAAACATTTGAACCCCCTCAGGGATAATAAATCAACATGTCATAATTATTATGATTCATGTTACTGCAATTCAGATAACGATAGTCATTTGTCTTGCGGATTATTTAATCTCTAACAAAGTAACAAAAAGGAGAAAAGTAAATAAAAATTAATTGTGATGTTTTTCTACTGCAAATGACTGCAGAATTCATACATGCAAATATTACGCTGTCTTGCACTTAAGTTAATATTAGGATGAAGACTAGACAATAGAGAAGGCGAAATAATGGGCGCAGATGTACGCGATAATGTGATAGGATCTATTAATCTATTGTTCTGCCTGTAGTACACCTGGACAAATATTTGCTTTCCCCGACTTTAATTAAGCCCGTTGATTGATGCTGACACTTTCTCCTGGCAAACAACTTAATTAGCAATCTTGCTTTTCTACATTGCTAAATATTTGTTTAGTTGTTCATTTCGCTCTTTTCCAGATTCCAGAAAGAGTACTTCAGATTATATGCACATGAAACTAAAACTACATGTTCCCTCATTCCATGTGCAAATGTAAAAATAATTCTGGAACTCTAATAATTAGCTAAAGCCCTATTAAAATTTAATTTTTTGGAAAAATAAGTTATCAATTTTTGTGAGAAATGGCTCACTCAATTTATACCGGTGAATTAGAAATGGATATCGTTCCAGCTCCGAAACTTTCCATAACAACTTGGTCTTCGTCCATCACGCCAACTAATATCGAAAAATTGAAGAAAACTGAAGAATATATGGAACAAAATCATTCCGGTCGAGTTACAAAAGCTTTTAAGCCAATTCGGATGGTTTTGCTAATCCTGGGTCGCTCCCCATTTGTGCCTTTGGTGAAAAGGGTGAAATCAAAGAAGTCCTCTAAAGGAATCCAATCCATAACCGTTTATGAGCCTTCTATGAGGTCCCCTCAGTGGCTATATTTCTTCTTGACTTCCTTTCTGTTGACATTTGTCCTTGTATTGAGCACTCTTGGATTTGCGGACCATTTCCTCAGCTGGAATTTTATTTTTACTATCCCTTGGACGGAAGAGGAGCAAAAAATATTCCGAACAAATTTAGTCCCATTTGTTCTATTCTGGAGTTGCCTCATCCACTCTGTTGTTGGGAACATAAGGTGATTTTTGTTTACCTATATAATATTCTTAATATTTATATATTTAATTAAGTAAATGTATTTTTATGCATGTTGTATGCACTAATTTTATATTTCAAGAATAACCTCCAATGAAAAGTTATTTTTGTCATTATATAGTTTTGTCATAAATCGAAAGAGCATAACGCAATACATTAACAATTGGAATATTGCTGTTGATGTCCTTGATATCCAAGTGCCCAGTTCCCTTACAAAATTTTTGATGGCAACCAATATGTGGTTCCTCGGATTTCTCATCGTCATTCTTTGTTTCTACATTTTTAGGTATATACCTACCATTTTCCGTTATTCTTGTAATTTGAAATACCTAGATAACTTAAGCGATATCAGGGTTAAGTATATTAATCCAATTGCATCCCTAATTAACTCTTAACCAGGTTGGTGCCAATCGTCTATGGTGGGTCAGCTCTGATTGGAATTTTGACATTTCGACCATTTATAGAAGTAACATACGACGAGTCTTCCTGGAAAATTCCAGCATTTGGAATTTGCATTCTTCTGTATGCAATTTATTCTTCTAGATCCCTCCTTATGGTATTTTCTTTTATGACAAGATTACTACGGCATTGTTTCAAAGTTTGGAATCAACGGTTAATGGATGAGTTGCAATTGTCACCATTTGGTAAAGTTATATTCCTAATTAATAATATTTCATATAATTTTAATGCAACAAGCAAATCCCAATAGAATCGAATTTAAGGATTGGTACTGCAATTTTCAGATAAGAGAAGCGGATCTTCAATTGAGAGAATGGCGTGCGAAAAATTGTACAAAGATCACTGTCGACTCACAAAATTAGTTAAGCAAACTGACAAAGCTTTTGGAACTGTTTTACAGTCGTACTATGCAAGTCAGGTACAATCATAAATGTGTACTCTTATTTTAATTAAGCCAGAAACGGTGAAATGTTGCTGACAATACCTACTAACTATTATTATTATTCTCCTGCATTTTTCTTCAGATTCTTAATATGTGCTTTGAGCTCTACTATTTGGCTCGCTCTGGTGTAAAAGGAAGTTTTGGAAACGAGGCAGAGTCCAAGATGGACATTGTGGCATCAATAACTCTGCTTTTGCAAAATGTCTTTTTCTTTTTAACGGTATCTTTGGATGCAGCATACGTAGGAGAAGAGGCAATGAAAGGATTTGAAGTGGTCCGAGCAAGGGGGCTTCATCCGGATGATAGTATATCCAAAAAATACCTGGTAATTAATTGAGCTGAATTGGGCCATTAGTTTTCATAACAATTTGAAATTATATTTTGTGCCCTCAGGGAATATATGAGAATGAATGCTACATAATACCTAAGCAATTACTGATACATATATTTGTATGGTACTATGGGCTATTATAGTTTTCGTGCATTTATTCCAGCATGTATTTCTTGTATTAATATAGTATTGCACACCGACTGGGAATACTAACTAAGTATAATGCTTTATGATTTGCAAACTTTCCTTTATAAATCAGGGGTAAATGTATGAATCTCAGAAAGATATAAAATGCATTATTTCCTACCTAATAAAACTCTACACAATTATCTTTTAACAGATTTACAGTTTGCAAGTGAGCTACTCGCAGAGGATTGTCATTACTGGAGGAAAATATTTTGCCCTTGACCGGCCATTCGTCGTTACTGTAACTAAAAAATATAAACTATATTATATATTTTGTGCACAGCCTAATCTAATAGCTAGCCCAATGAATTCATTTAACAAAATAAGTTATATCTATCAAAAGTTTTTCCACTTTATAATTTTTAATGGACTTTAAATAATTGTAATATTGTAAAAGAGAGTTTTCCTACTCACTAAAGCAATTGCAGATGAGAATATTATTAATTGTACTTATGCTAAGCTGTGGTAGAGGTAGCTTATAGCTCCCTATTTTTAAGGGATCTTTTAGATAAATAGTGTACACGCAATCAATAATTGGCTCTTTTAGGTACTAGGAGCTGTTTTTACGTACTTTGTCATCATTCTTCAATTTGGACCATCTATCAATTCTTCAAGTCACGGCACGTGATACAATGTAAATATTGCATCTATCCACCATCAGTTCTGATTGTAAACTAATTAACACCGTTAATTTATGTCTAGTGCTACAAATAAATAAAAATCTTAATACTTGTGGGGAACATTGTGAATAGTGTAGGTTGATACTATTACAATTATTTATTGGTTTGAATCGTTACTATTTATAAGGTTAGTCTGTATTATAACTGTATTGAACAGTTAATAGTTTGAAATGTAAAAATTGCCCACTCTATTTAGCTAATTACAACTATTAAAATAAGTATACTTATTGTTCCCATTATATTCATGTGCATTTTATTTAATCCAAAAATTCTTTTCTACGATACACATTATAAGTAAATATTTCGAACTTTATTTTCCATTATTAGTGATTACGATGCATTAGCGGTGATGAAGTCGATATGCAACGCGATTTCAGTGTAAACACTTGGGAAACCTGGGTCAATCATCCAATATTAAATGATTATTTAATTTTCAATTAATGACTAACGTATTTCCTACTATAGTTTAGAAAGTATACGGTTTGTCTTACCAGGACGAGCACAACCAAACCCAAATGATGCAATCCCAGCGAAATATCTGAATCCAAGGTCTCTCTGTGTGAAATGAAAACAAAAATAATTACAAGAAAAGTACTGATTAAGGATAAATGACATTGTTTTTCAATGATAACTTACAGCAACAAGTGGTCCACCTGTAAAAATATATAAGCAAACGTTTGTGTATTATTTGATACAGAAAATCATATCATAACCGTAACATATGTAATCAATATAAAGTAGTAAAGGTACCTATATAAGCTTACAACTACATTATATTGGGTACATATTTATTTTTATGAGTCATTAAATAAAAGTTCAACATTTACCAGCATCTCCAGAGCAGACATCAACTATAAAAAGGAAAGAAATTAAATTATGTAAATTAAATTCTTGTTTAAAGCATGCGAAGTAAAAGCTCCTCTAATGAGGTCAAATGATTCAACATGTATTCATGTAATAGATATTTTGGGATTTGGAATAATATAATTCACCTCCTCCTTCAGGAAATCCAGCACAGACCATATTGTCATCAATTTGACCAACTCCATAAGATTCTCTGCATGTTTGATCTGTTACAACTGGGACGACTGCCTTCCGGAGAATGTCAACCACAGGCCCATCTTCTCTAACACTGCCCCATCCGACAATTGTGGCGTTTCCAGTGGCAGTGTGTCCTGCATGGGCTAGTGGAAGTGGCGAAACAGCCCCGTTGAAGTTGAAAGGAGTCTCTGTCTTTAAAATAGCAATATCATTTTTGTACCCAGCGTAGCCAGGATGTATGACGACCGATGCAATGTTTCTTGTTTGTTCCGTCGCTTCAGCTGTACCTAAACTGTGCTTCCCTTTATCATGTCAAGCAAATAATTTGCATTATAATTTCTTATTTTCTTATAACTGCTTAGATTTAATATTTAGTACTAAACAATTTCCGCACCTATTGAGCATTAATATTAATAGTTTTAGTAATTTATGGAAGCGGTTATCGAAAGGAAATAATTTTACTTGGTTTGTATGAAAATATGACTTACAAATATTTATAACATTAAATTTTAAGCTACCTGCATGTACGGTGAGAGAGTTAGCAGGGCCAAGCTATATATTAACGATTAAATTTTATAATTTTGAGTATTTATTTTTCATATTATAAAATTTAAATGGTAAGAATATTATGTGCATAGAACTATATATATATTTAGTATATATTGTACTATTTCCTACCTCGGCGCATTGAGCTGAAGTTACTAGGATATTATTCCGAATGATTGTAGCAGAACACGCAAACTGTCCTAAAGTCCGCAAAGTTGCGAGATACGGCTGGGAAATACATAAAACATTTTAATCGGTTTTCGATTTATTTACTAGTTATTAGTCTTATATAAATATCATGTAAAATTGTAAAATTGTAGTGTGTATAGTAAGGTTAATTTAGTTTTTTTAAACTTACAAATTCATGCTGAACAGCTTCCTCCCCTCCAACTATCAAAACACTAGCTTTCCTTGCTTTGACCGGTGGTGAGGCTGTAATAATTGAAATACTTGAGAAAAATAACACTTACATACTTGAATTATTTTGTATTTACATTTTGTCATTTATTTTTACTCACCAAGCGAAACAGCAGCAATTGCAAGAATTAAAATAAATTTTGGCAACATTTTGATTATTATTTTGTATAACCCAAACTTATTCGTGGTAAACGAAGGAATCGAAATGAGCATTAAACATCGGATTCAATGGATTTATGATAATAAGTATGTGACATACTTAGATACTGATATTAAAATTATCGGATACGGGAATAAAAACAGCTCAGTAAAGCCAGAAACAAGGAGAGATTACATGACAATTTAGTACCTATACTCAATAACAAACGTAACAAACTATAACACCATGTCTAAAATATCAAAACGGACGCAATCAAAAATATTACTTTGGTAGGTCCGGGTAGTCAGTCCTTTAAATTCAAAAGGAAGAAATGAAACTACTCTTGGCAGGTGTATATTTTGATAAGGAAACCCCTAATATAGTTTTCATTTAAATTATTTTCTTCTGCCAGTAGTAATTATTTGCTGACGGACAACAATTGTCAATTGATAATTTTTTGGAATTGCCAAAACTAATAAGATCAACTGAAAAACTTAATGAAAAGTAATGAGTACATAATTATACTCGTTTATGGCGATGTGGCGTGAAATATTTCACATGGGTTCTCAATTTTATTTGAATTACTTTAAATTTTTGAGTTTAAATTTTACACTTCACGTCGCTTTCAATAACATAAAAAAATATATTTTTCGTCAATCAGCATGTAAATAAATACACGTTTAAATTAAATTAAAAATTGATTTTAACAAAAATATAAAATCTGTAGGGTTTCTGTCATGATTTTACGGTATGTTTATATATACTTTCTGCCATAATATGTAATAATTAATGGAATTATGTTACCTAATCATTTGAATGGAAGTTTATCGAGGTTTTCCAGATTAGTGACAACTTTTTTATGTACAAAAATGTATATCTGGTTCAAGCTGTCAAAATAGAATTATGTGCCTAAATGTTTTAAAGTTTGAGCTACGGATTTATAATCATTTTGAGCTGCATATTTGTAATCTCCTTTTTACCTTCACTAAACCGTAAGTGATATTTATTCTGTAACGCTCATTATATAAATGTTCTGCAGCACCCAAGTGCATTCTAAGGTCTTAGGTAGTTCATAATTACTATTAGAATCCATACAATATTGGTACGTAGTCGTAGTATAGTGGAAAATGAATAATTTTAGAGTTTATTTATTTAGCAACTATGCTAAAAATTCATTTTCAATAATTGGAGACGGCAATTATTGGAAAACTGGAACTTGGTATGTATCTTAATGAAAAATAGATATTCCTGAAAATTAGAAAAAGTGCACCAAACAGAAGCAAATATAAATTGGAATTATAATGAAATGTGCGTTAGTTAGGGTATCGATTTCTGACTGTCATTTCCTTCTAGATTTATAAATACTTCGTGGTTGATTGAACCAATTTGTTGCGTGTCTATTTGTCGTAGTATATATATATATATACATATATATGCATTTTGTTTACGATGAAGGGGAAGTCCAAGATGCAAAGTATATTTAGTTGGTCTTCCTGAGAAGCATTATAAACTCCTAAAGTTTAAAGCAGGTCAAATTCTCATTAACGTAATGTAAAATAACATTTCCTAACTAAGCAAACCACAAGGGGATGGAAATGCAAAATAATTAAATTAATTTCGGCTAAACTATCCTAAAACTAACCCATAGGTAGGTAATTGTAACTTAATTTCTCTATTAATGTACGTTTGCCAAGTTAATACACTACCCAAACTTCATTTCGTTTATATAGTTGAAAATTCCTAATCTATGGAACTAGTTGGAAGAATACTGGATGCAATGGCATACGTTATGTTATGATATGCCTTCGTATCTTTCATTCAAACTGATTATTTAATATCATTGGTTTCGGAATAGTGGTAAATGGTATTCAATTCATTTACATGAAAGCAATAGCCATGGACAAACATCACAAACACAATACATAGTCGTACCTACGTAATTAATAAAAAATATTGTACATAATAATTGGTATTAGTGATGAATGAATACATTTGAAAAGTAACAGATACTGTTCAGATTCATTCACACTAATTTCTCGCCAAAACTGATATTTTGCTACAGTATAATTAGCTATCGTATATTTTTTTAACTGGTACACAATCCTCTGAAGAATCAGAATGGACTTCGTGTTTTACACCAACTTTGAACAAAGATTAATATATCGTTGTCGTCTTGAAATAATAATAAATGCCTTTAAAAATCACGTATTCATCTCACTTTTTTACTCTGTCAATCAAGTTACGCTGAGACGCGAAAACCTGTAGAAAATAAAATACCTGTCTGCATATTTAAGTATGTAACTATAATCTCCTGCTTCCCTTTGGTAGAAAACTAAAAGCTATACCCGTTCAGCAACGCTCCTTGTAAGCTTAGATAGTCCGTAGAAATATTAACAGCCATAGAAAATTGGTATATAGTAAATTGCAAAAAATTGAAAAACAATTTCAGAGTTTATGTTCAGGTATGCTAAAATTCTCATGAATTGACATTTAATTTTGGAAATGGTCTAATTCGACTACTATAATTTGCAATTGTTTTGGCTATGATTTAGTATGCATCCTGATTAAAAAACTCATCAATGAAAATTAGCAATACGTAGCGAATATTAATTGCAATGTAATGTAGTGGTGGTTTTATTTTGATTACAGGGTAACTTCTTATTATTTACAAACAAATATTTCCTGATATTTCATGTATTGACAGTTCAGAAATAAGAAATTATTACGTATTGTGTACTGCATCAACCTTTGGAGGTGCAGGTTCCATTTTGGGATCTTCGTGAATGAGGCTGTCATAACACGGAGGCGGTTCTGAATCTAAAAGACATGAAAAAAAAAATACGTTTGTTTAATTATTCATGTACATAGGAAGCATTATATTTTATGAGCAAGTTCTCAGAGGTTCAATTTACAAACTAAATTCTTTAATACCTCTAATTGGACAATTGTATCAATAATTACAGCAATTAACATTTATTTAAATGAGATATTTCATTTTAAAACTTATTATTTAGGTTGAGATTAAAATGTTAACTAAAAGAAAACCTAGTAATACGTTTATTCATTTATCAAATTAAAACAAATTACCAAAATCCGTTTGTTGTCGTTCCGCTTCTTCGTTTATATCCACTGCATAATTGGATTGCCCATGTCTAAACGGAGGATGGGTTGGCTCTGTTATTGGTGCCACTGTTCTTGCCACTTGCCGAGGCTCAACTCTCTCAACGACAAGTACTATAAGTGGCAAACACAATGTATTGAATTAAGAAATATCGCTACTAACTTCGTAACGAAAGCTTTTTCAAAATGAAAATAAAACATACCAAAACTTATAACATAGTTTTTAATACTTTAATGCTCAGTATAAATAGTTTTTCTACATCTACATAATATTTTGCTGAAAAATGCAGCGAATGGGCAAAGATTGCAAAAAAAAATCATTATTTTAGCAACGTCCCCACATTTGGCTATTGTAATAAATATCAATACAATTATTGTAACTTACTGTTGTAGGGTTGTCTCTGTGCCAGCTCCTGTCTTCTGTGGTAACAGAGGCAGCATCGTAAGCACGTCAGTATAATAGCAATGACAGGCCATATGAAAAAGTGAGCACTGTATCCACTGTCGTAAGATTTGTAAGAATAGGAGTAACCTGAAGTGTCGTAATATTTCCTAAATTAAAAAAAAATGTCACAAAACAATGTAAACTTTGGTACCACAAAATAATACTATTGTAACATTCCTTTAGATTAATAACTTTAGACATATATTTAAGTGACCTGTATAATTACTTAATTGGGATTTATAAGGATAAGAATAAGTAAGGAAATACAATTTTATAATAATATGTTTGAGATATCCAAGATAAAAATAAAAATATTTAAAAGATAAAGTTACTCATTTGTCAATCCCGAGTTTGAGTTTAATGAATTCAGTTCGTTGGATGATGAAGTCTTTGAGTCCCATTTATCGTTGAAGTCTTGGTCTTGCAAATATTTTGAGATTTCGTTATCGTCCCGAGAATTGTCATATCCAATAGTTCCAAAATTTATTCCGTCAAAATTATTTTCTTTAGAGTCATGCGTTTTTGGTGCAAACAGTTGGAGGTCCTTATATGGCAATGGGCCAAATTGTACAGGCTTGCTCTCTACTAGGCCGGGATCTCGGAATTTATCGACCGCCATAGGATCGGAGATCGAATTACTAAAACTAGATTCATCTGTCGACAACGATTTTCCTAACACTCCACAATTCTTCCAAGGAATGTAGGAAATTGCAATAGCAAAGGTGATGAGGAAATTCATTCTTATCGTCTCCCACCTGATGAATTCTGATTCGTGAGTTTTATGTTGTCATTTAATTGATTGCAATAATATACTGAAAAGAAATTTTCAATTAGTTTACTACAAAAGATTTTGTTATACTACACTAAAATTCAAGATATTAAATACATTCATGTCAGTGCACTTAATGAACAATGAACATACAACTAAAAATCGTTAAGATATTCGAGCGAAATGAATAATATTCCGCCCTGTAAGCACTACTATATCTATAATCACTAATATAGATTAGGTAATGTCAATTTCAATGTATGTATACTAATTTATATCTTCAGAAAGGGTTCACGAGTTCGACCACAATAATATCTGAAAGTAATACTATATATTATAGTATATCACTTTACCAACATCCAGCACTAATTGTAAGTACTAAGTAACAGATAATACTAAAATTCATGGAAATTTGCGTGCGATAGATATCCCAACGTTGTGGGAATGAATTTACATCAGCATCTAATGCAATACTACATACATTGAGTTATAATTATAATTCATATACTTGTTATTTAATATCATTGGTTTTGGTTATTGGTATTCACGTTGTTTACTTGAGACAAATAGCCAAACACGAAATGGCCAAATATTAAAAATACACAACACTTACCTCGAAATGAATCATACACGTATTTACATTACTTTTACTTATGACTGAGGGCACAACACTTTATTCCAAAAAAATAAGGTCACTTAAGTAGTAGATACTATTTAGGTATAGTAATTTTTATCATGAAACAGATACCTTGTATAAATGATATTTCTGATTTTCAGAAGAGACAATTGGCAAACAGAATAATATTCCGCCGAAATAGGTTGTAAAAAGATCAATGAAATACTGAAATATTCAATGCGGTATAAACATGGTATACAATTAAGAAGTTCATTGGCTTTCTTGTTTCAGGAACTAATTAAAATATTGCACCTACAAATTGATAAGGGAAGTCATATATAATTGATACATATAGTGAAGAAGGAATACATTTGCAAAGTAACATCATTTACTAATTTCAATTTCTGTTTCATTAGACGAGGAAGGAATACAGTTTATGGAAGCTAAAATCGTATGCCGTAGACAGAGATAAAGCGATGAATAGTCAGAAGTAGCTGGCACCAGCCCAGATAAAATTGAGTAAACAAAAGCTATAGTTGGAATTACAGCATAATTTTTGCAAAGTATGGAAGCCGGTACATGTACCCATAAAGCAAACGTTTACAACATTTCTGGTTTCACATATTGCAAAAATGTTATAATAGCAATCGTAAACAAATTATTCACTCGGGACGATTCATGGAATCATTGGAATCCCATATCGCTAAATGTAAATACATTTCAAAACACACAAAAGATTGATTTTATACGCAGTTTCTACGTTATAATTAAAACAATCATGGTTTGTCATATTACTACAGGAAATTGAAGCATATTTAACCACAATTTAACCATATTTCTTTATATTTCCATTAGATATTGAATGTATTTATACGCTTGGAGAATTAATTTTTTATTGTGATTACATGCTTAGGTATTATTATCCTTACGTAATGAACTTTTTTTCTGGCAAAACCTGGCATTTCGTTGCATCATAATTATGAGATCCTTAATTATTATCACCGTACAGCTTATATGGGGAAAGTAGGAGAAATCATGGGAATCCGTAATGGCAATGTGTGTAAAAGTTAAAGATATACTATGGATGATTGTCTTAATAATGAGGAAAACGTTCTAATTAATTAATTAATACTTTTATCGAAAAAAATATTTAGCTTTGACTAGATGGTTTTATTTATTATAGAAAATTGCAATTTAAAAAAATAATTTGGCCTAAATTGACCAGGCTGGCTTTCTTTTCAGAGAAACATTAAGTTCGGTTCGTATTAAAATAAAGTAGGAAGTGTTGTGTCCAGAGGCTGAGCGCTTCCCTCCAAAACTGGCTGCACTTGGGAACTTTTCGTGGGTAACTCATTATGAACTCTCTTCATATGTCGATTTAAGCTGTATCCTTGAACAAATAGTTTTCCACACAAAGTGCAGCAATGGTCTCTTTGTCCAGTGTGGTTCTTCTCGTGAATAGTCAATGAGCTTTTATTTATAAACTGTTTTCCACATAAATCACAGACAAATGGTCTTTCGCCTGTATGTGTCCTTTCGTGAATTTTCATAGTTGAAGACTGTCCGAATTGTCTTTCACAAAATTTGCACTTATATGGTTTTTCACCTAAATGGATGCGTTGATGAGTTTTTAGTGCTGACGACTGGGTAAAAGCAAATCCACATGTAGAACAGACATAAGGCTTCTCCCCACGATGTAGCATTTCATGTTTTTGTAGGCCACCGAGATCATAGAACCCTTTTTCACAAAACGAGCACTTGTAAGGTCTCTCACCTGTGTGTGTACGCTGGTGTCTTGCAAGTTGCTGGTTATTCACGAATCGTTTTCCGCATATATTGCACAATTTAGGTTTCTGTCCGGTGTGTGTCATTACGTGGTTTCTAAGCGTTTTTGCTGTACCGAATTTGTTACCACAGATTTCGCAGCAATAATTTTTCTCGCCCGTGTGAGTTATTTCATGTTTTCTTAAATCAGGACGATCGTAAAAGCCTTTTTCACAAATGGTACATTTAAATGGCTTGATACCTTTATGTATTTTTGAATGTTTTGTTAAATCGCTACTAGCACGGAACTTTTTATCGCATAACTTGCAGGGATAAGGACGTTCTCCAGTATGAATTCGAAGATGAACTACTAAGGAGCCAGAGTAAGCAAACTCTTTCGTACAATGCTTGCAAGAATATGTTTTTTTCTCTCTTTCTGTGCCCGACAAAGTTTTCTCTGCATTAGAAAGGCTATTGTCCTCATTTTTCTCTCCTCCCACATTATTTTTGACAGCCGCTCGCTTTTTCTTTTTTCTCTTTATTAGTCTCTTTTTAACGGGCACGTAGTACTCTTCTGAAGAATCAGAATGGACTTCTTTCTTTACATCACACTTTGAATACGAGTCACTATCGTTGTTGTCGTGACCTTAAAGTTAATAATAAATATTTGAAAAATACACAATATTGCTAAACATATCTTTTGAAGCTATATCCATCCGGCTATAAAACTACATTTATTAAAAAGAAGCTTTGAAGAAGAGTACAGATTCACGTATAAGCTGGATAATTTTTTCGGGCACACTAAAATTCCCTCAGTAGCTCCCCCAACAAAAATGGCATTTAAAATTAAGATAAACTTTAAAAATTAAGATATAAACTTTAAAAATTAAGATAAACTTTAAAAATTAAGATAAACTTTAAAAATTAAGGCCCCGTTCGAGTTTTCATCATTTTTGTTGGTGGTTCTAGGTAGGAAAAATCAGCGAGACAGGCAATTTAATTGGAGAAAATAAATACCAGATGAGTCTAATTGTTCTATTTTCATTTTCAATTGAGCCACTGGGGATTTAGCAGGAGCAATGGAATCATTCTCTTTTCTTGCTGTAAAGTATCACATTAAAACAATCATATTTTATTACAACCGCACTGAATCCAACAGAACAAGTTTCAATCATTTTAAACGGCCAATTCATGGTAATTGATTAGCTTACCTCGTATAATCCAATCTCGTACAATAGAAGCTGGATTGTTTTGTAAATTAGAAGAATTTTTATTTAGCATTTTTGCCACATTCGTTGTTGAACTTTTATGTGACAAAATTATTTTACATTTTGATTCAGTCTGCAAAGCCTCAAATTCTTTCTGCAATGGCGCAATTTTGTTAAATATTTGCTTCGCTTTTCGAACAATTTCGGCACAAGAGCTGCACCAGTAAATCCATGAACACGGATTTCCATGTTCTCTTAAAAATTGGGAACAAGTTTCTTCAGGAACTTCGAGGAATTTTCTCAATAAAAATATGACGGGCAATTGATTTCTTAGAGTAGTACAATCCTCAGAGTCTAAAATATAAATTATTGAATATTAAAATTAAATTAAAACGTAAAATTGAGAATTAATTATATTTACATGAATTTCACATTTATATTGAAATATGGTTAAATTGAAAATATTTCAACCCAATGATGAAAATCAATTGATTTATTTACCTGTAGGAGTTATACATTTTCCTATAGCATCTAAATTATTTGCAATATGTAATACGTTACTGTAACATATTATACAGTTTCTAAGTTCCATTTTGGAAAATTTTAATATTTTCAGGAAAAATTACCGATTTGAGAAAAACTTCATTTGACAGAAAGTCAAAGTCTGAAAAACTTCCCGCAGTAGCATAGCTCAGGAAGATCCTTGAGAATTTCTGAAGAATGGTTCAGCCTACAGTGTCAATGCGTAGAGCATTATCTAAGCTAACTAAATATATTTAGTACTTTTGTTTTCGTTTTTCATCACATTTATTTTAATATGTTTGGATTTGTTCTGAGTTTGTAATTTTTTATAATTTATTATACTATTATAATGCACCTTTTGCAAGTCAAAATTGTCAGATCCTGCTTATTCGAGTTTAATATTTCTAGTAACTTTGGCATTGATTTGCATGCATTTTCCCAATTTTTTAAATCTCACCTTTTAATATGAAAACACAATAGCAATTTCTGATTTCTGTAAATGTGATCAGTTCATTAAAATAAAATCTTTCACAAGTTTAGCATTTTCATTCACTTTAGGTTTAGGCAGCCGTTGTCTTATATTTAGCATGCAAATTAGCAAATGATTACCGTCTATACTTTTAATTTTGTAGTGCAATCAGTCAAGTTTAATATGAAATTTTTAATTAGAATTGCAATTAATAATAAAAATCAACATTATTTTTTAACTAGTTGATAGGTTCTTTATTTATTTATGCATTATGATATGTTTTATATGACACGGAAATAGTTAATTATTAGGTAACATTCTCTTTAATTTGATTAACCTACTAAATTAGTATAACTAGACCACCTTTTTAGGTTTAGGGTTCAAACTCACTGTCTTGTTTTTACAAATCGTGTCAATGCAAAAGCGGCATAATTAATCATATTGTCACTGAATTATATTATACTAGTAGGTTCCTATTTAGCATTATAGCCATGCGTAAATTATTATTTCTATTTCCACAATTTCAATTTTTGAATATTGCTTTCATTTTACTTCATTGCTCAACACGGAATACTGCAAGTAACGAATCCCAAAAATATGATGGGATAATTCAGGAGGAAAACAATTTTCTGGACAAGTAATTCTAAATTGAACACATTACACAAATCTAAAATCTAAAATATATTCTTGACTTCTAATATCATATTATTAATTTTTCTGTAACTTTCAGATGTCCTGTACTTAACAGCATCGCTTTAGAATACATAAATGCAGGAGATGAATATGCGTCCGTCAACTATATCCAATACGCAATACATTATTATTCTGCAGCAGAAAAAATGGCACCAAAAAATATGGATATATTGGAACGGATTGCCGAAGGATATATTTACCTGGAATACTTCTACCGTGCCCTCGGCGTGGCAGAAGACATGCTAAACTTGGAACAATTCTCTGCTCCTGGAGTTTTCTATAAATCAAAAGCTTTAATGGGATTGCAGCGATTCAAAGAAGCGATTCATTTCCTAACAAAGAAAATGTCATCTAACGAAAATATGAGAAAAGATATTTATTTATTAAATTTGCTCAAAATCCTTCAAAAATTGGATTACCAAAGTAGAACTGGGATTTACGACATTATGCAGTTATACCAGCATAGTTGGCTCCCTCAGGACTTGGCCGATTACACAGGGTCTGTTAAAATCAAAAAGATTCCAGGCAAAGGGAGAGGTTTGGTTGCTACTGAGGATATTGTGGCCGGACAACTATTGCTCGTGAACAAAGCATTTGCTATCTCTTACCAGGAGGATCCAAATGATGTACATTGGTTTGGTTATGATGAATTGGTGGCAAAAGTAGTTGATAAATTGGACATTGAGCCAGAACATGCAAATTGGTTTTACAAATCCTATGCAGGACCGGATGTGGGGTGGATTAACGACTGGGAGACAAAAATGGGAAACAATTCAGTAGATTATCGAAGAATTGAAGGAGTTTGTGCTTACACAAGCACACACGGAGGTATGAATCCTCTATGGCCTGCAGCCATGATAAGAAGAGGGGTGTGGGTACTCCCTGCTTATATAAATCATAATTGCATGAACAGCAATTCCTTCTGGGTCGCCTATGGAGACCTTATGGTAGTTCGGGCATTCAGAAATATCTCACAGGGACAAGAAATTCTTGTTTCTTATCTTGACCCTGCAGAACCTTTCGATGAAAGGGATTTTCAATGCCAACGACACGGGTTTGAGTGCAATTGTTCACTTTGCAAGGTGGACAGAAATGATTCAAACGAAGTTAGAGATGAAAGAACAAGGATTATTCAGGAAATTGAACTTTTCCAAGGTAAAAAAATACTTAAATAATTATTAATTAAATACTGCTGACATAAGAATTGTTTTTTAATAAATAAATCTAATATGTAGTTTAATAACATAAATAATAGGTCATCCCAAGGATTTGGAACCCCAAATTAACAAATTAGAGCAGCTGCGACCAAATAATCCCGAACTTAATGTCTACATCGCAAGACCTCTTTGGATAATGGGTTATTCTTACTTCGACAGGGGACACTTTCGGAAAGCTGCTAACGCATTCAGGAAAGCACACGACGTCATAAAGAATTCTTCCTTCCCCATAATTTTAATTGAATATTCAACATTCCTCCTAAATTCATACATCTCATTAGGAAATAGGGAAGAAATACGCTACGGGATAAATCTTGTGAAGCAAGATTTAATTAATGCATTCGGGTCTATTGATGTCTTCAAAATTATTGGATATAATTCCATACTGGCGTTAGACAGGCTAAAAATTGATTTTTTTGCAAATTAAGATCAATAACTAATAGAAGATAATATTTTTTGTATTATGTAATATTTAATATTATTTAATAAAAGGAATTATACATTCGTTTAATGTGTCTTAATTAATTCAAATGAGTTCTTCTTTGAAAAAACCCAATTTATAAACTAAGTGAATTACTGCTGTAATGTGTAGCCAGCAAATAAGCCCTATAATTCACTTAATCTTTTGATAATGTGATTTGTATCTAGTATTGAAAAATAGTGGTTAAGATATTTGATTTGTGGTGTTATTTGGATTTAATTATAATAAGTGTTTAAGTACAATGCAATGATAAATGAACTCGTGCAAATATTTCAGTGCATTAACAATGTAGGTACCTATAAATAGAAGCAGAATATTATATGAGCAGAACTTCCATTTCGAAATCGTGATAAATCAGGAATATTAATAGCTACTGCTTATAGAATCTTTGATACGGGTAATAATTGTATTCATTATCGTTTTCTATTGTAGGATACTCCATTTCTTCTGTAACTTCCCCAAACCAGGTATGCATTCTCCTTTTCACTAAAACCATTTCCGTAAGCTGAGCCCGTAGATATTCAGATATTGTTAAAATACTTCCTATTGATGGACTAGCCACTCGCAAATTGCTTCCGCAAATTCTTGGATTTATGTGAGGATTATGCAATTCTGCAATTTGGCTGGAGGACGCTTGAGACGAGTCTCCGGAAGCAGCACACAAGCCAATCCAAAATTCATTTCCAGCAATAGAGTTTTCGTTGCAAGCGTACGTCACAACGGAAAGCTTATTTTCCCGGTTCTGAAATGTCCATTTATAGGAAATTATTAAAATATTTGATTTTTATCAAGTGCACACACATTTTCAAACAATTTCAGAGAATTCAGTGGTCAAGGGATATTTAATAAAATAAAAAAATAGTAATTGGTTTATTTATTTTAATTCGTAACTTTACGTTTCGTAATTAAAATATGCATAGTAATACTTACTTTGATATCATCGTCTGTCTCTTCGTGTATTTTATCGTGAGGATATCTCATGCCAAAATGAATGAGAATATTATTTTTTCCGATTCTTTCTTTATTTTTCACACCCCCGCAAGTGGAGCCTTCTTGAAATAGGCTGAAAAATATATCTGAAATGTTTGGCAAGTCCAAATTGTCGATGGCTTGTGAAAATCCTTCTAGGAATATAGTTTCCAGTCCCGTGCAAAACTGCAGCTCTCCAATGCCCCCAATATGCAAGAAGACCTTTTTGTTTTGTTTAAATCCCCGTTCGTTAGCTTCCAGCAAGATAACTTCCGCCGTGACGCGACTTCTAACTTTGAAGATATCTTTATCAAAATAGCAATCATCCTGGTCGTGTAATCTAGAATAAGTTTCATGCTCCCCAAGCATGTTTCCATTATCGTCTACGGGGATGCGTCTCATAATATCGTCAACTTCGTCCCAAAGAGGATAATAATTTTTGAGATAGTGTTTTGCAAAAATATTTAGAAAATCTGACTCCTGCGTCTGCTCGCCTTCAAGTTTCATTCCGTATCCATATTTCTTCACATTTTGCTCCGGATCGATAATCATATCTTGATAGTCCATGACTCCACATTCAGGAAATCTGCAGCCAACAACCCCAATCACGATCCCTTCTTCTTCATAATCATTTTTGTCAGATAAAATTCCTCCATTGGTCCTCGAACCTTGGTTTAGGAAATAACTAGGCGAGGAAATCGTTATCAGAGCAGAAAGTTTCATTTCATCGTAACTCAAGCATTTTTCCAACACAAGAGGTTCGTGTTCATTTTTCGTACCAACTTCCTTCCAGTTAGATCCTTCTTTCGGTCCATGCACAAGCATATAATGATTCCCCCCTCCGAAAAAGTAAACTGCTCTCTTTCGAATTAACCTTGATATAAAAGTCAATAAATTCATTTCTTCGTAAAATTCTTTCTCTATTGAAGATCCGAATTTCCTCTTGTGTTCTAAGAAATCTAGAGCAATTTCGAAAAAGGATTCATGGACTACGGGGTAACTCTCCCTCGCGTTGTCCAGCAGCTTTTCCTCAATCACATCCTGGTCCACTCCTTTTTGTAAATACAATTTCAAAATATTTTCCGTTTTCACTGAGGATATTGGAAACTCGATGGGAAACCTTTCACTCCGTTTCAATAATCGCGTCAGCGTCAATTCCTTCGGTGTTTTCAACAACAGCAAGTAATCCCGAAAGTATTTTTTACGTCGTATAATCAGAAGTAGCTTTTTTAGTTCAGCAACAGCGGAGTCCATGGCACAAAGCAGACTGACATCCTCTTCCACTTCCTCTTTCCGATGGGTGGTCTTCTTTAGCCTTCATAGTCACTGTGAGCCGATTCACAAATATTTCAGGCTTACTTAATCAATAATAACAAAACAATACTGTATTGTCGTATGCAGATATATTGACAAAATGTGTTCTTGATAGCGTCCTTGCATTTCCACATTCTATAATCCCTATATTCTTGTCTAGCTGAGTGGTTCATATAATAAATGCAAAGAGATTAGGGATATTGTGTTTAGTATATAACTCTTCAATTATGGAATCACGGATTATTAGAAATATATTTTACCCCTACACTCAAATAGTAATAAATATATTTAGGTAGTACTTTATATTATATACACATCCAGTAAGCTTATAAATAGAAAATAGAATTATCGACAAGTGCATTATAATACTATATTAGCAAATTATTACTGCGCACTCACTGCCAAGGCGTCAATAAAGTTCTATGCATTTATTTTCATTAATTGCAGCACTTTGTCTTGCTACCTGTAAATACCAAATGTAACAAATACCTGCAAAGCGACAAATTGTAACATCACTAAACTTGAGTTTAACTTTTATTTACTCTTCAATAAAGCTAGCAATTTCTTCTATACAGAGCAGAATGTAAAAATATCCTATGAGCTAACTTTTTGAGTTTTGCAGAGTCCCCTTATATGCGGAATCCTTATAGGTACACGGAATGTATTGAAAAATGTCAATGTGCAATACAAATATACTGAAATACTGACTCAAATAAAATATAAGTAATGCTACCGTATTTTCTCGATTAACTAAACAGGTATGTTTTAGCCCGCCCGAGTGTGCGAGGCTGGCTTATGTAATCGCAATGTCTGTCCGTCCGTGCGTCCGTGCGTCCGC
>JAQFYC010001062.1:0-40492 GCA_034694165.1 Tomocerus mixtus | reverse complement strand
CTACAATATTTGGTGGCAAATGCATGGGTTTCCGTGTGACCTCCTAGTATAAGTATACAATACTCTACTATCCTTGGTTGAAATGCAGTTAAAATTGTGGAGAGATCTCCATAAACAGAATGTAAAAATATTTGTTGTATAAGTAAGCAGAGAAAAAAGTCGCCATATTGTAAATGAATATTTATTTATTATTTCAGATTATTATTACGGGAGGAATAATGATTACCACCACTATGCTGCAATGCACAAGCATCACAATCACAAATCATCTCATCAGCTAGATGACTACCAAAGCTATGGGAATGCAGAATTAACTCCAGGTAAATTAAATACTTTTAAATATATATTACAAATCATTACATTTCATTGACGCAAGTCTTCAATCAATGAAGAAAACAGTAAGTATAAGTAAATGTGCAGAATGCTGTCACTAATATGCTCCCACTATGCATTGAAAAATTGTACCATGTTTCCAAGATTCAATACACATTCAATATTACTTTAGGACAACATAAACATACTACTGTCATTAAACATACCTGCATATCATACATTTTCCAATAATTTGGCGTAGTTAAATAATCTAAGCAAAATATAATTCGCACATAATAAACTTGACAACAAATAGCTAGTTTGCTAAAACTTTTCGGTTTGATTGCTCTAAAGGTGTAAATTGGAACATTTAATTATTACAATATTCCAAAAGGCAAATCAAAGCGTACATAAATATTTGGTACATGACACATGATAGTAAATAGAAAGACAATGTAGATAATATTAATAAATGCGGATGAACAACTTTTTTGGCCGATTCCTATTGTCTTGTCTACAATAACGGATAGTTTCCCCCAACTTTATATCCAGTAAACCTTCGTACAACATGGTAATGTAATATCATGGAGGAATAATGGGTAAAGAAGATAGGCGCTAACCTAATCGTCCAAAACTAAAAGCAAGTGAAGTACATAAGTGTCACTAGTGCAGTCGCTGTCTGTGACGTGAGAGGACTATATCCTTACTTACTTACAAATAAATAATACATATCTTTTATAGTATAATAGTAGTTATATAAGAACAAGACGTATTTCTTATAGTAGTTGCACTTGTATTCTTGTATTGTGTGGATTATATTAAGGAAGGGAAGAAAAGTGTGCATGCAAAATGAGTGCTGTCAACAAGGAGCACAGCTGGAAATATTGTGAGGGAATTCCCCTTCCCATCAACTTGGCTTGTTATTGAAGTCATCACTCAATGCCTTTACTCCTTTGCTCCTTGCTCCCACAAACTCAACTTCTACTAACACCCAACAGGCAAAACGAAGTTAACTTAACTGAAATAAAGTTAAGACGAGAGGAATGGGAAAGGAAAAGGGTAAAAAGTGCCAAATGCCAGCATAACATAACAAAACATAACACCATAGCATAGCATACCAAGAAACGCATTTCTGTCAGACCTCTAACCGATGCATTATATAATGTAATGTATATTTATATGTCTATTTATAAGCACTGATATACTTAAAGGTTTAGCTTAGGTAACAGGAAAGGGCACCTTATTGTCTCCTAGTAGCTCCTAGACAGCTAGACTGGGTCCAGGTGCTTATTTCTTATGCAATGCAAAATGCAATGTAGTTCCGCAAAGTTGGTGTTACTGTTAATATACTACACCTTATACCTACATGGGCATGTAAGTAATGTGGCTTTCATACCTTTACTAGATGTACTATATTACATTCGGTAGATATAAGGAAATTCATCTACTAAGCTGGTTCAGAATGATTTTTTCGTACAGGGTGAGTTTTTCGAAGTAATTGAAGAATTTTTGGAATTTAATTTTTCGTCTTTATGTAGACCGTGGGAATTATTTTGGAACACGAAATTATATCTCTGTATATAACTATGCAGATTATTGAGATTATTTTGTCATATAAAATTGCCTAGCCTTTTTCTAAAAGATGCGTATCACATTTACATGAAATAAGTTGTGTTACTCACTTTAGTAGATATTTTACTTAAAAGAGAAAATTTATTCTTCTGTTTTGAATTCGTTTTGCGTACTTTCTTTTTTTCAATGTTTTTTGTTCTTCTAACAATCTGGTATGTATAGGAAAGAGTTACGCACAAAAGTAGAGATAATAAAGTAAGTAGTCTACTTTATCTGTAGATATACCATACCACCAACATACGTGTGCGTGGCTTGGTTTGGATTGTAGGAGTGTACTGTACTATCACTATCTTTTGAGAATATAAGTAATGTGAACCCAACCCACATCACATCACATCAGTTTTCACGCTGAGTCCTCACTTTGCATTATTATTTAAAGACTAACTCGTTGAAACGGGAAAGTTGTCTCGTATGCAAATTTTTGATGGCTTTATGCATACGAAGAAGGAGAAAGCTAACTAAACTCTTGTAGTAGTGAGTAGTGACTTTACTTGAATCCACTCCACTCCACTTGGTGAGCCAAACTTAACTTAGTAAACTAACTTGTCGAGATGATATGGGATGAGAAGAAAACATGTTGCCACCATCAACTTTTCACCAGAAAAAGAAAAACTGTGTGTACTACTTACTTGCTACATGAGATTGTGTGTATTTATTTACGGATAGGAAAGATACATGTTGGTTAGGTACCTAAATGCTTACTTATGTACAGTTTACGTGGTACAGAGAAAAGATGAATGTATTTACTATGCTTATGTTACAGGAATATCAGTTGTTCCAATACAAACTATAATAAACTGCCTAGAAACTAAAAGACCTAATTTTTTCAGTTTAAATATATCTACAGATAATTGTTACCATTTTTATTTGCACATGTTTCAGAAAAATTTGCGAAAACATCTATTTGCTATAAAATCTGCCAAAATGTAGTTCAGATTATTTATTTCGACTTTTCAATCCTGTAATTCGACATAGGAGCACTTGAGATACTTTTCCAAAACTGCGTAGGCGATAGACACTGTTAATATTGCTGAGATACACAATAAATCTGTAACCGGCACATGTACAACTATCTATGTAAAGAAGTTCAGCAACATATCAGTTCTTCTATTTAATCATATTGACTGCATTGTTCTTTACTGTATGTTATGTAAGTAGTTTTGGTTTAAGTTTACTTTATGGTTAGCCTACTTATCCTATGTTTTTAAATTTCAACTCCTTCTCACTATTTATGCCTTTGGCTCCACTTTACATTACTTACATGAACTTGTAAGCAAACTAAACATATATAGGTACTGTTTTCTTCTACTAAACTGAAAAGCAAATCTAATACTAATACCCATACCTACTATTGTAAAGTATGTTAGTTAGCAAGTATGTCGTCAGTAAGATTACTGTATTACATATTATTATCTCATCTCATTAGTGTTTCCGTGAAAGGCTAAACCAGGGAAAGCATTTAAACTTACGAACATAAGCTAGCACAAACAAATTCTCGTAGGATTTCTTCCTTTCTCTCCTTTCACTTTAAACTCCTTCTCCAGAGTGCTCTCATCCTTATTTCCTCCTACTCACTTCACTCTATTCTGCGAATATTCTATTGCTACTGGAAATATAATACAATTCAACCTTTTTCAAGGGTCTGTCCTATTTTCCTTTACCTATTGTACTACAAATATGTATTACTACAATCTAATAGTATCTTAAATAGATACATTATAAAATACTGATAATATTATAGTGATTAAGATATGATTATATAGGTATACATAAGTAGTACTAGTTACAAAATAATATTATGTATCAGACACAAAGCTTTGCTTTCTCCTGGGGAATGAAACTATATAGCATAAATATAAATTTACTAGAGCACGGTAAATCAACTTATAACAAGCCTTTCTCCCATGTCTGGATGTAGTGTATTATGTCACACAACACCAATCAAGGCACTCAAGTCTCATTTTAATTGGCATTATCTCCTTAGGTCAACTTGAGTCTGCTCTCAGCACTCAAACTAAGCTACTCATGATATATTATATTACTTAACTTCCTGTAATAATATATTATACCTAAATGCGTAGTGCGATTTAGCTAATAATATAAACCTTTTATACAATCGCTATAGACATTAGTAATGCTTGGGTATTATATATACTTTGATAATATTACGGTCTTGGTTAAGCCACAATTTATATAGAAGTACTAAACAATACCTATAGGTATACATACATATGTAGGGGATCTAAATAAAATAATGATAATGCACAACTGTTTATTGAAATATTAGTACATTACATAGTATAAGAAAAAGTAATTCCACTTGGATAGAGAAAATATAATATTATACTATATCATTTTCATATTTACATAACATGTAAGATAAGTAGTTACATAATGCCTATTAGATATTGGATCTTCAGATCATTGCTTTTATTCTGGGAAAATCCTGTTGATGTGATGCGATTAAGCTTTGCTCTGATCTTTCATTGATATATTTACTTTAATTATGTATTACAGAACATTATTGCGTCCCTCCTATGTGCAGTATAATGTTATATTTTCCATATCATAAGTATAGTTCTTGTTAAATAGCAAATGGTTCACAATAGGTAATCTATATTATTTCTCTCAGCTTATGCTTAAATCGTTAGAGCATTTTAGTGCATTTTGTATAACTCGCGATATTTATATGTATCTCGCTAGAATGTTCAAATACGCGGTTGGAGTGTTATAAAAGAATTATTTTACAGAATTATTTTGTAATTTGTTATTTCGAATTGATTGTGTTTAACACAAAATAAAGATTGTTCATTATACCTTACAAGAAAAATGGATAAATATTATTATTTGTTATGACAAAACTTAAGCAGGTAAGTATTCAAAGAACTACAGGTATATTGTTACCAAAACGTAAATAAGTGAGGTATGTAAATAGATAGTGTAGATATTTGTTTTCTCGTGTGGGTGTAAAGGGTACACCTGCCAAACAGAAATTTAATGGAAACAATAATAATTTGAAGGATATTGTGTGGGTGGATAAGTATATACCTCCATAATAGTGACAGTAAAGACTATTTGTGTAGGACTCGATATATTTCTTTATAATTATTGTAGCAAACTATAAAAAGAAGATCGAGTGTAAAATAAAATTGTAACTGTGGCTAAAAGAGTATTTTCTAAATTGCAAAGTGAGAAAGGATATATTTTACACGAATCCCACTTAGTATAGAGTCGAGTTGAGTTTCGTCCAGAATTTCTCCAGTCCACTTTGTTCTCGTCATCCTCCTCAGTCTCCTCAGTGTATGTCTCTGTCTGTGTCTATGAGGATGATTGTGTTCTGTTCCTCACTCGACTCAACTCAACTCAACTGACAATGAATGGGACTCCCTTTTGCCTTGTCTTGCCTTCCTAACTCGAACACACACAAGACTATTTTATTTATAGTCTATTGTACTGTGCGGTGTTTTGGGACTGGTTTCTGTTGTCGTTGCCAAAGTGCTTTATCTTCCCATGGGAAACATTGACAGAACCTAGGCCTTTAGATTGTAGACACATTTTCTATATTAGTCCATACATTATATTATACCTACACTTTACACTACACCATACGAGAACTAGATCTCACGTTTACATTTTATCCTTCCCATGAACGGGAGTAATATCTTCAGTGTACTTTTCCTATCTAAACTGCAATGCAATGTAATGTAATGCAACCTAACTACAATGGGAACCTCTACGTGTATATCTACCGTGGTTATATTAAATGAAATGGTACCAGACATTCTCAGGACCCCTCATCGTATCTAAGAACACAATTTATATCTCTAAATTCAGCAATGATTTTTGTATTAAGCATTACATTAGTTTTTCACAAATAAAAAATTTATTAAAATATAGGATTCGTAGGAATTGTGCCAATTTTCAGCGTTTTGCACATGAATTATGCAAAAATACAAAGTTTTTGCTAAAATAAAAAAATGTTAATGTTCTACAACAGAGGGGTCACGACGAGGTGTAAAAGATAAATGCTAAATATGTAAGTGCACAGTTCAGTAGTAGCTATATGTACTTAGATGTATGGGAATACGTAAGGTACATCTTTTTACTCGATCTTCGTTCTGAAATACGTACTAGAGGAATTCTCTTATGTGTTTATACTATACCAAAGCATCTAGGGGTGGAAAGTGAGAGATAGAGAGAACAAGTTACATATACTTACTCTACATTATAACATCCAAAAGCAAGCCAAACGCTATCTTTTACTTATTTCCCTTCCTTTTACTTAGCTTAAGTTAAATTTCCTTGTTTACTACTACCATAGCAAAGGAATCACTGTATCTTGTGATAATATAACTCCAGGCCAGGCATGCCACTCCAATTCAAGTGAAAATGAAACTCCCTTCGTATGCTCAATGTTCAATTGCATTACATTTAGAAATTGCAGTTTGAAGTAAAGTAAACTCCAAACTGTGTCTCTAGTCCAGTTGTAGTTGTATTGTAGGTACTTTAGACTGCACTTTCCATTTTCTTCCCTTCTTACATTAAAACTACAGCTTTGTGCACATAGTAGTACTTTTTATATAATGGTATTGAATTTCTCTGGGAAGGTGCTCCATTTTTAGTTTGTTTCAAGTAAGTGTAATGTATATCTGCTGAAGTGCTCATTTTGCTTATCACTTTATTCTCTGAAATTCCATCTGAAGACTTTTCCCAAATGCTGTAGAATGCATATGTACAGATACATGCTGAAACAAACACAAAATATTATATAGCTGAACATTTACGTGACTTTATTGTTTGAAACGTGTAGAGACACCCATTATACTAGGTACTTACAATGTAACACGATGCGGTGTCACCAAATAATGTCAGAATTCGTGTTACTTTTACAATATGTACACGTCGAGATTATCTGAACCTAATAATGCATCCTCCTACTTGCAGAGTATTTTAATACTTATTTCCTCTTCCTTATATAAATAATTTTGTATCTTCCTTGAATACGATATTATATCGTATCCTGTGCAGGCAGGTGAAAGATCATTCTTTTAAAAGCCTTTTTATCAATTACTTTTATCATACTTACATTCTCTTTCTTAATCCAGAACGAATTTAGTTTGACATTTCGAAAGATTTGGATTTTTCATGTGGGCTGCAATATTTCTTACATAGGCTTACGTAGGCTGACATGACATTTCCCCCATTCTCTTTACATTAGTTTATTGTTTCTCCAACATCTAATTCTACGACGTTACACCACATCGCCTCGTACTGATCTGTGAATGTGATTGTAGTATACCATTACAACATACCATTACATATCTGTACATAAGAAATAAATACACACTTCCATTTTGGTTTCACTTACTTTTAAAAGCCGTTCTTTCCCCAAGGTAAATAAAACGAGGGGAGATGTGCTTGTCTGGGTGTGCAAGGTATGACATAAGGATATTGTTTTCGGGGATAGAAAAATACCTTTTTAGAGTACCTACAGATGCAAAGATGTATTCAGTTACAAAATGCAAAGGCATCTCTATTTATCTGTATTAGGTGCTTTTACAATTCACAGAGGTTTTACAAGATAAAAAAGACTCAAGCCCTGCGTGCTTGCTAGCAAGTTTTTGATTCATGTATAGATTTGAAAAAGTATTAATGAGTTCCGTGCCTATATTTTCTATTAATCACTCGCTAATGATGCTTTCTACAGGGTGTTAATAAAGTTACACTCAGCATTTGAATTATAAGTGAAAGTTTTAAACGATGATACTATGTAAAAAGAGAAAGCTACTGATTCCATATAAGCTAAACACACTGGCACTAGAGTAACACGTAAAGCCATACTTTAATGGGCACACAGTCTACAGGACATACATTATAGAAAGTATACACGAAAAATGAATTTGGTATAATAATAAGTATAATTCTTGCAATACTCTGTATACTTAAGTAGGAGTAAACCTTTAGTAGGATTGAATGGGAGTATGAAACTCAAAGAATTATTTCCGTAGTAATTTAACGAAAATGATCCCAAGGAATAGTAGTTATATACAGCATACCGCAGAATGGTATCGTTAGTTATACAGATTCTCCAAACTCTAAATACAGATATATTATAGATCGGATTTTTATTTACTATTGCGTATAAAAAGGGAAACTTCATGAAAAACATAATAAATGGTAGTGTTCTCTTATGCCATCTGTAAAAGTACACTCGTATATCATTATTAATGCATTTACAGTCATAGTGCATCCTCTTGCATCATTATGTGAGAAAAGTTCACTCGGCCAAGCCAAGCCAGGCCAGGCCAATCCAAAAGCATGCCATATTCATAGTAAATCTGCAGTGGCCTGGCCTGGCCTGATCTGCTCTGGTCTAGTCCTCCAGCGAGCAAACACTATATTCCAACAGATCCAGAGTGTAGGCGTAAGTTTACTGAAAGAAAAAGTTTTTCCTGAAGGAAAAGTAATAAAATTTCCTATCTTCCTTTTATATTGTAGATTGTGGAGAATTCTATAAAGAAAATACGTAAAGGATAGCTAGGTATCTAGCTGTCTTTAGCTGTGGTGTATATGTACATATTATACAGTTATACAGGGTGATAGTAATATCAAGCGATGTATTACATTCAACATTAGATTGGAAGGATGATTTTGTGGTTAGGTGCTATTCTGTTTCAGTTCAGCCTAGTTTCAATCTGAAGAAGTTGAACAATACATACCATTTCGGAGTAAATATATGGGAACCTAGAAAATTATAAACTCCCATTCATTCTCAATGCTATCTGAGATACCTACAAACTTACCATAACCATAGCTAATGCTATCCTATCCTTATCATAAGAATTCTGTCGCTATCTCTCATCTCAACATTCAAAACACTCAAAAGAAGGAAAAATAAAAAGATTTCTTCCTTTCTCCAGTTGCAAAACTCTAGTCTATCTAGAGCAAAGATTCTAAACTTTTCTCAGTTTTTACTTACATATACATATACTGAACTAAGAATCGAAAGGTTCGTCTTTTACCATTTACTTGGACATGCTATCTTATACTACGTACTATACAATCATACTATAAATATTAAATATATACACAAAGTGGATCACATTCAGTGCAGTACATGTCTGGCCTACGTATGTACCTAAATACTTTTTCTGTGTAAGTAGGTATGCAGTGTGGAGTATATATTATACTATTAAATACTACAGTATACTATATATAATATTACTCCATAATATACTTAAGCATTACATTATATAATATGTTGCAGTTAATTCGGATATCTCGGCAAAAGCCAATATCCTCCTGGACAATTAAGATAGCACTAAACCACGCAAGTATCAGCGGCTACTTTTAACAACTTTTGACTTTTATAATTTCGCATCAACTTAAAATTTAATTAATTAATTTAATTTAAACTCTGAAGTAATAAATAGATGTGCGTTAAAAGTGATAATCATATTGTTTATTGAATGATGAACACTGTTAATCACAAACAGTTTTTACTGTACAGTGTACAGTCAGGGTAACAAAATCTGGATATTTTTTGCCCAAATGGCGTGAGCAATGCAATGGTACCAATTTGGCTGCAACATACACATTTCTAAGAATTTTTCTTGTATATATGTACAGATAGGCTACGGAACAAAGAAGGAACTTTCACTTTACTTTCCTACTAAAATAAGTTGAACGTTGAACTGAACTAGAACTAGAACTACAAGATACATACTTAGAAGTACCATACTGTAGTCTGTAGTAGTACAGTACATTTCAGTGTGCACTCCATTCCACTTGAAGCGGGCACTTGAACGCTTCAACCTCCTTTGCTTAAAGGGTACTAAACAAAACGAGAAAGTAAAAGTGAAAGCGTACAAGAAATGGAACTCTCTTCCTCTTGGTTGTGCCTAAAACGAATTTCATAAGGAAAGAGAAAGTCGGCAGAGGTTATGTTATGTTATGTAAGAGTTAAGTATATTTATCATGTAGTATAGTAATGGAAAAGGACTCTTTAGTGTAATTCTGTTCTGTAGTGCTCTATTCTGTATTCCGAAGCGAAGTTGGCCAATACAAGTTATACTCTACTCTACTTTACTCTACATATTATATTGAGTTAAAAACACATTTTTCCATTTCTGAATATAGATCTGCACTATATTGTATATTGTATCTGTATAGGTACCTCCAAGTTTAGTTGGTTCAGGCCAGGCCAGGTTGTGGGACCGCTCAGTCAACTCCAGTTAAAGAAAAAAGCGTTCTTATTCTTTTTCGTCCGCCTTCTTCGTTTCATTTTATTTTATTTCATTCCCTGATCCAGTTCCACTTCTGTTGTATGTATTTTATATATAGTTAGAGCTACCTACTTTATTTTATACGTTTTGTTCTGTTCTGTTGTAGAATTTGGAGTAATACAGTAATACACACCCAGCTATATACTTACTTAGCTATTTTAGACTTTTCTACTCTCAGTCAAGTCAGTCTCCTTAGCGTAGCAAATGAAATGGGACGCTAGCTGGCTGATGTTGATCCTGTATAGTATAGGAATACCTTATTCCTCCAGTTAGAGTTAGTATTTGTAGTTCGAGTCTATACGAAGATGGAAAGAATGTGAAACTTGCTTTCTTTCCTTCCCTTGCTTTCCCATCCTAATGCAATGCACATAACTCACCAAAACTTCAAAATAAGGGTTGAGTTATGGGACAAAGTGTGATTAATGAGACAGAAAACTACACTTTCTAAGTCTGCACTCTTCTGTTTCTCTAGAATGGAGAATTCCTATACTTTCTCCACTTTCCATTCCTACTGTTAAGTTTAGGCCTTATTACACACTATGTTTAATATCCAACATATATTCTAAAATAACAGACATACTTTAAGAAACATTTTCAATTGCTTCTCCTTTTGTGTCATTCTGTTACGTTTGTGTTACGCTTACGTTACGTTGAAAAATTGAAGTTGGTTTGCTTTCTTTGGGAGAAAGCATCTGTACTGTATATGTATACTGTAAGTAAGTCATGCCATACCTATAGTAAGTAATTGATAACATGAAAGCTTTCTACGACTGTTTAGATTGAAATTAAAACTCACTGTGATGATTTTGAAAAAATATTGTACGTTTTAAGTAAGAAATTCATCTCACTTGAAAAGTAAGTATCACGAATAAGCTAAATGATGAAACCTCGTTTAATAATGTTCTCACGTGCCTCAATTATGATTCTCCTTAGGGTATACCTAAAAGTAGGCTTTAAATCCAAAAACAATCCAAGAAATTATATTATTTTACCTTTTTGAGCTCACGTGTTCTTTTGTGATGAAGAGGAACAAAACTTTCTCTATTTCTAGCTTGAGACTTTAGAAATTCTAACAAATTTCAAGTTTGATGTAAGAAAACTTTATTATACACTTTACAGTGGGAAAGTAGACAAGTGGTTGAATAGTGAAGCGAAACGACCAATTGTCACCAAAAGGGAAACTCTATTCAATTCAAGGACTGCTGATAGGATTGACAAATATTAGGAGAATTTCACAGGCACAGGAACGCGTTTGAGATAAAACAGATTTATTCACGTTTGTGAGTAATGGGAATAATAATATATGATAGATGTATAGCAGAAGGTGAAAGTAGTCAATAGTTCGTTATAATAAGTCATTCGATTAGCAACTCTTGGGGAACCGATACCTTAATTCAATGTTTAGCTTAACCTCAACTGACAAAACTTTGTTTTGTCCTGCCACCCATTGTTATTGCCATTGCCACTATTTACTTTTATATGTTGGTTGTTAAGTTATGTAATAATGGACCTACCAGTTCATAGAGTTGTATAATAGTATAATAAATTAAGTGAGCAGAATCGGCTAAGCCAATTTGAGCTGGACAGCTCTTAAGTATGGTTCATTGGAACTGGATACAAGTTTAAACTCATTCTGTTTCGAAGCCGAGATTGTTGTTTTTGGATTTGGCCAATTATAATGCGAATCAAGTGCACAATGAATTTTCACTTCCGACGGCTAGGGATACAAACGAACAAACTTATTTACTAAATGCAACGAAACAAGATTTTTCTATTCATTTCATTACAAAAATTTTGAAGACTACACTAAACCTACTGGTCTCTGGTTTAGTAATGCATTAGTTTGGTATTTTGTATTTTAGTGGTCAATGATTAATTAGTTAATTTTCTTTGGATCATTTGCGAATAGCACACATCTTGTAATTACATCATTTACGGACTACTATTTTTAATTAAGGCGAAAGAAACAGCATGATTCCCAAGGTCTATCTGTATAATCCATTTAATTGGGATATTTCCAAAAATTCAAGAAAATTCCATATATCGTCTATTCAGGGAAAATGAAGTTTTTGCAGATTTTCATAAGAATTAATTTTTTAGTATTACTACCATTACAAATGACATACAAAGGCAGCGTTGACGATACCCAGAGATGGACTTCAAAGAAATGTTCAACTTTTACAATATTTCCACACTTAAAGTCATCTTTGTGGGAATCAGTAGAATATTTGTCTCCTTACAATAGACAAATGGGTTCAAAAAATGTGAATTGTCTCTGTGTACTTTTATGATTTCTTTCTGTTGTACTTCAACTTACTTTTACATATGCCATTGTACATGAGACAGCATTGGAGTAGAACAAGTTAAGCTGAATGCATATGATATGGATAATTTTGCAAGTACAAATACAATTTATCAGTATATGTCCTAGGTATACATAAAGTTCAGAATACAAAGTGACAAAGAAATTCTGCATACTTGTTTGAGTCGATCCTTAATGAAAGCTGATGTACCAGTGCTGTCCAGACAAGAAATTTTAATTCATTGTGTTCATACAAATGGATTCTTTCACCTATTTACTTACTATAATAGTGTTAAAAGCTCAATCTATAATTTTTAGAATAGTTTAAAAATTATGTCTACAAGATTATATTACCTTATTTGATGTTATTGATAAATTCATTGTAAGCCAACCAATCTTTCACATCGCCTAAAGGTCATGCCATGCCTACGACATAAATATTCCTGTTCTATGACTATACATATCCTATTGCCTATTACAGATGTATTAGGCAAATTTGTAGGCACGGTAGCGATCTTAGTTTGTTGCATCCGAATTCTAAAACAGAGTAATACTCAGCTAAATATTTATTGTGTGTTGAGTTTAGGAAGCTAACTTCATTCCTGTTCAGGGTGATTGTTCTTTGGAGCTTGAACCTGCTTTGTTGTAAGGTATCTACTATCTATTCACACAAAATATGCACGTATAAAATATTCTCTATTATTTATAAGTTGTGAGGGAGACGTGCCTGTATTAGTTTGATCATGAGGTGAACGTGGACCTGTTTCACATCAGAGATAGTGATAGTAGCCAAGCCAGAGCCAAGCCAGCTCAGCTCAAGCTTTATCGCTATTGTTTAGATATTAGAGATAAAATGATAGCTACGCTTTAGCACTGCTCTGCGTGCAGTTTACAAGATTGGATGGATGAATAGATATATTTTAAGCAAACAATGCGCTCTCGACGGCCTCCTTTCTCCCGAAATTTTCCGTTTCAACAAACAGGAGTAATACATTAAAGGCTTAGCTACCAATTTATTTGTTCTCTGTCTCTTTTAATTGGTCTCATCCCGACTAGCCCTCTAAATATTCAATATGATACAATATTCGGTTTATCTAACGTAATGTAGTACATAATAGTTGTTACTTTTTAAATCCAATTCAAATCAAGAGAGTTAAATATGCAATGAAAGCATCCTTATCACAAGGAATTTTGAAGTAAAATACATCTGTGTTTAGGAAATTGGAAACAAGTTTAATAAAATTATAATGTGAAAGTGGATAGGTATCAATTTACATGAAACTTTAAAATCTAAACTTCTATTTACTAGAAGTTAATTCTTTTTAGCAATTAAATTATTTTCTCACACTTTTTAACTACACAAGTTTTCCTACTCCTATTGAGAAAGTTAAAAATGTAAGAAATCTCCATTTCCACACGTTTACAAACAGTATTTCAATTACTCTGTCAATATTTCATTTAAGAAATGCAAGAATTGCCTATTTTTTTCTCATTCCCTATTTAATGTTCTCTGTCAGCTATTCAGAGTCCTTATCTTATCACTATTTTTTATATTTTGTCCTGCTCCACCAATTAGATTTCAAGCTAGAGTCTTCTCACCTCCTTTTCATTCTTCTTTCCTTCTTCTTGGAGTATTACTGTCATTTTTTACGAATCGCATGCAACATTCTTTAAGAATAACAGATAGTTTTCTGTAAATACATTAAGAATACCTATATAGGAATTTTGGCATCTTGATTTAGATTGTGCTTTAAAGTTTAAACTCATTTACATGACTTTCCCTACTTATGTATGTGTACTAAATGAGAATGTGGTAGATTCTGGCTTAGTTTAAGTAAAATCTGCAATCTGCGATCTGCACTGCAGCAATCTTATGCTACTCTACTTATTTACTACTACATACAAGATATGTAGTGTGGTTTGGTTTGGTTTGGTTAAAAACAAGAATTTACAGATGAAGTGCATGAAGAGTTTCTTGTGCTTTGAACATTTCTCAAAGAAAGAGAAGAGGATGAGTAGATTGTGATGTGTTTGTGTATATTGTATGGATATGTTATATAGTTATGTATTTAGTTCAGCTGAGTTAGAGTTAGAGTTAGAGTTCGGTCGAGTTAAGCTAAGTTGAGCCAATGAAGATGGAAAGGGAAGAATGTTGGATGAAGACAAGAGAAGAGAAGATGTAAAAAACTTACAAGATTTAGTGGTTGTTTTCTGGCAGAGAACATGTCAACACCCATGTGCTCGCCATCTGATTACATGCCACTCGTCTATTTATGAGCCACAATTCATCTCTTCGTCTCTCCAACGCACAATCTACACGCTTTCATGACTTCTTTGTCTGTCCAACCTAAACGCTTTTGTACAGCTCCAACTAAGCAGAATGAAACGATTGGTTGGTGTTGGTAGCCATAATATAACACTGTACAGATACAGAGACTCTATTATCTTTGTATTTATTTGTATCTACTGATGCATCTTCACTATCTGAACTAAAATACACACACAATTCCATGCATTTCCTTGTTTAGCTTAACATATTTTTGTTTGCATAGCATAGTATACATATTAAGCAATTATAAGGAATACTACCCGTCAGATATACATAATCGATGGAGTCAGAAAGGAACCTACATACATTAACAAAGAAATAAATGGACAATATTAAAAATTGTCAAGGGTCTCTTCATTTCGACATTTCTTCTCCGACATTTAAAACCACGTCGCAAAATACATATATAAAATTCAACGCATTTCCTTGTTTAGCTTAACAAATATTTTTGCTTACATAGTATAGTATACATATTAAGTAATTGTAAGGAATACTACCCGTCAGAAATACATAATCGAAGTAACTAGCCTTAAGGAGCCTAGTTACCATACATTTCTAAAGAAATAAATGTGCAATATTAAAAATTGCAAAGGGACACTTTATTTCGACATATTTTCTCCGACATTTAAAAGCAGTATAGCAAATATATACATCTTGAAAATCTCCGTTTGGAAAATTGGACTTTTAAATCTGTATTTACTTTACTGCAGTAATTTTGTAAAGTAATTAGAACAGAATCTGTATGTACGAGTATGATATATAGATTCAACGTGCAGATGATATCAGATTATGAAGAGTGATGAATCAGAATCATAATGAATACTAAAAACGTAGGCTGCTACTAAATATAATGTTGATAGCGCAGAAATTACAGCTTCCGTAGTTCGTATCGCATTCAGGATTACCAGAGTTATTCTAAAATGTTGTATCATATTATGAATTGGTTGAACAGTTCTGGAATTCTTAAGATCATCTTCGTCAGAATCTATTCATGTGAATGAGGATTGAAAGAAAAGTTGCTGATTTGTGAGTTGAATGAAAATTGGAGACGAGTTGAACATTTCTTTGCATTTATAGTCGATTCATCTCTCCCTTGAAGAACCAAAAATAAATATTGCCAATACATCATGAACAACTATGGGTTCACTCCTATTCTATAGTTTTAAGACATAAGATATGTGAGTTATGTATATATGTCGTAGTCTTTCCCCCGAAAAAGGAAAATGCCTATAATTTGATAGTGATAGAATAGAGCATAGATTTTTGTAAGATTTTTAACAAGATAACGTTTTAAAAAGAAAAATTATTGAGATGGAGATGGAGATGAAGAAATGATAAATAAACTTAAGATACATCTGTAATACCAGCAAAAAATTTCTATTTAGACCGACAATTTTGTTTTCTTGTATTAATTAGGTCAAATTTTGCAATATCAATGATATCCTAAGGTAAGGGTACGTATGCCATGTGGTTCAATGTTCCTGTAGCATATATGTACTGTATATTGTATCATATTTTGAATGATGACTTGAAAAGTTACGGATTCTTGACTATCTCCAGTTTCTGTACGCAATCAAGTGAGTTCATAAAAGAAACTAGATACACAATATGTAGCTTTTCTTGGGTATTGATGTTGATATATATAAAGATCAGCTAAAGAGTCAAATTTAGCTTTTAATGTAGAAAAGACGGGATGAGGAAGAGTTTTCAAAGTAAGTCGTGATCCTATTTGACTATGAGCGCAATCCGTTATTTTGCATTCTGAACTGAAGTAAACTGAAGTGAAGTGAAGAATTTGAATCGGAGTACAGTACACTGACGGAGACAGAATGAATCGAGTTAAGTTGAATTGACTGTGAGAGTAGATTTTTATGCATGTACATAGAATGCAGCTTTATAGTTTCCATTGCCTTGGTTTGGTATTATGCCAGAGCCAGAGCCAGGGAAAGGGAATATCCTTAAGCTAAAAGCTTGTATAGAAAATAGAAGTGAGGGAGAGAAAACACTGCAGTAAGTGAGTTCAAGCTGGAGTTTACGATCAGACTGAAAAGTTTTATTTTTATTTCACAAGAATTAGACTCAACGGATGATTTGTTGCTGAGTTTAATGGGAGATAAGTGGGTGCCGGTGAACTGGAAAAAAAACTATTTAGTTTCTCACATGGAAATCCAACTCAAAACTCACGATCAGTTTACAACGGGCCAACCTTAACTATTTTCCCCTCCGGTCTCTACTCTAGATCTCATCTCCTGTTATCCTCATCGTCACGTCACATACTGATATTTGCCATCACATATTCTTCCTAACTTATTGCAACAATATTTTTATTACTGCGTTATTATTAACTTGGCTATTTTTGCTTTACATGTAACATTACATGAAATATTATTACAGGATAACACAACATTAACATTACATTGCACAAACATCCTTAAGGTATTTATGCTTTAACATCGCCGTGTAGCCAGATATTTAGCAGACATGGAATTCAACCATATAATCACAATTACTTAGAATCAACTATTCATAATATTAGATATTAAATTGCAACGAACAAACAAAAAACGTATCTACAGGTTATAATCGATATCAATTCCAATACTACACGATTTTAAAACAAACGAGATTGAAATCCAATTTTAATAGAACTCGGATACATAATAAATTAGCGCATTGCATTGGCCCAAAATAATTCTCTATAGGGGATCTGTGTTCATTCCGTTGGAAATTCTTAAGATTGACAATTAAAATTATTATAAAGCATTCTTTCTAAAGTGAATATGAATTTCCTTTTTTGTATACGACATTGTTACATTAATTATTATATTGGATTGTATACTAAGTAATAGTACCAACATCAAATTGATAATTATAATCTTCTGTCAAAATGGCTAAACATGATGTGTCATGTATCAATCAAGCTATTTTATTATATTTTATTCCATCTACAATATTACGGCTAAATACCTTACCTTTATAGGTACATCGTAATTAACTAATCTTTTTATAGTTTGTAAATGGTACTTTTTTCGAAAAATGAATCTACATAATAAAATGTAGTAGAAAATAGAAACAATATTAATATGAAACAAAGCTGAACAATAATTTAACTTATTGCAATTTACTACAATCCTTAAGGATTACCCGGTTTGACATGAGCAAATAATTTTTAGGAAAGTTTCGAAAGAAATAGATAAACGAAATTGTATACTTCGTTAGCTATTAGAGGAGGTTTTTCAATAGTGATACTGTAATACTACTCATTGGGAGAGAACCATTTGGCTAAAGAATGAAACCTTATTAAAGCCATCAATTACCAGTCAAAAAATCTCATTTCCACCTGAACTTCCTACAATCCATCATCAAAATAATACAAGGATAATCCTTACGTTACATGTATCATAATCGAAAAGGAAGACTACTATTTACTATATATAAGGTGTAATTTCTCGTGCAGTACAATAAGTACGATCATGATTATACCATCTTACCATCTACAGCATCTGCAGCTAAATAAATCTGGCATTTCTACTTTTAAGCTTCTTTTAGATCATTCTTCTTCTGCTATCTATCTTAATTAAATTGGATGTTTTTCTTATTTCCCCTGTCTAACTCAGAATTTATTATGCTATTTATTTTACTACTAATAAATACATAACTTTTATCCTCAACCATGTACATTACCTTCATATTTAACAATCCACAACCATTTATGCAATATTACTTAGTACATCGTACACATACAAAAATTACTAGGACTTAAGTACGAAACTGATCTATTCCTCAAGCACAGGGATAATAAAAACATTCTAGCACATAATGTAAACAGGAAATCAGGTGTATAAATAAAGTTTTAATTAAAACAGCATTAATTGAAGCATAATCTCCTACAAAAGTATCTGAGATAAATACTAAGTATAAGTAGTCCAGGATTTCACACTTGTCATCTCTTATGATCCAAAATTAAACACGAACTAAATGGAACATCTTTTCATGATACACAAAAATAGCTCCGATTATTTACCAATAACAACCTAACAGCAGAATAATATTACAGACAGCAAGTATATATGTATTTAAGATTCTGAATCTTGTTTTAGATGTTTTACTTTCCCCAAATCATCCCCACATTTGATAAGTATGCTAAAGGCATTCGTCATCATCCTTTAAATTATTAGAAATGGATGGTAGCCTATGAGGGATTTATGTCAAACTTCCATTTTCGTCCATTAGCCGAATGAGAAATCGCGTCCATTATGTATTTATGCGAGCATTCATTTCGTTCCTTCATTTCTATCTGTATAGCTAAATTTATTACTCTCCCTGTAGTAAGTAGTTTGTGTGCGTGGAGAAGTGTAGATACAGATGTAAGGATTGAATATTATTAACTTGCCACTTGTCTTGCCTTGCCTTGCTTGGATGGAATCATGGCTTTGGCCTGGATATGACTTTGACTTGACTTGACTTGGCTTGACTGACGGATTTGGCTTAACATAAGCCTGGGCTGCTGACGTGAGCGTTTTAGTAAAATCCCCGATTACCATCACATCAGCATCTATGAGATAAGACATAATTTAGAGTTTTATCTTCATCCTTCATTCTCTTTTATTACAAGACAAACTTTCCCTTTCCTCCACTGGGCTAGTTTGCATCTGAACTGGTGATTGTGATTATGATAGAAGTACTATCTATCCTGTATGTCTGTCTACATATATTAGTACCATTACCATTACATAGCTTCTCTAAATGCGCAATGAATAATTCTCAAGGATAGAGATAGATCGTACGGATTATTTTCAATGTATTTTATTTATGTAAGAAAAGAAGACAGATGTGTGTAATCTACAATCCCTTATATATGTAATAAGCTACTTATAGATTTTAGTTGCTAGTGCAAAACTGGAGATCTCTAAATATGCTTCTCAGAAAGTAGGTAGGCAGTAGGTAGAAGGCGTGTGTAACAATAAGCTACACTGCGCTAAGCCGGACTAAGTACTCACTCATTGTATGTTTTTTCAATAAGCTTTTAGTTTTTGATGACAATAAACTAATGGATGAGGATTACAGATGTTTTCTGAACCTGTACACTTTCCTTGTTGAAATATTTAGGAGACATTGTAATGTAATAGGTAACAGTATTCATGTAGACGATATTACATAAGGGTAAATGTATCCTGTATAACGTTAGTATTTATAGGATCTTCTAAAGTACCATAAGTAATGGAAATGGAAAGTCATTTCAGTTCTATACTATCCGAGTGCGACGAATTAAAATCTACTTGAAGATTAATAACTAATTTTAGGCATTACTAAGGATAAATGTGTCAACGGCTTTTTTGCCATTGGGAAATTTGTATCATATCGTGTACTACTATTATATTTAGGCCACCGTCGCTTCCAGATTTATCGTTGATTCTGCTTACTATAAGTCTTGGCAAACATTTAAGGAACATTATAATCTGCTTTTTATTATATATTTAAATTTTTAGCAAACACAAAATTACATTGGGGGGATTCAGATTCAAGTACAAATCTAATTAATAAAGAATTTTTTGTCTACAGAAGTTTTAGAATTTCAATGCTGTATATACATAAAACTACATGGTACTCTCCTGTGCAGGTGTGGGCCCCTGACATGTATGCTGTATATTTGTATTAATGAAATACCGTTCTTTCTTAGGTACAGACATGTAGTGAGTTTTGTATTTATAAGCCTAGTCCCTCGCCTTGCCAGTAGAAATGAAGGGGATTTAGATATTCGGATTCTGCATTAGACTATCTGTATAAGTGTGGACGTGTGTATACATCGCATTTGAATCAAAGTAGATTTTTAAAGCTTCCCTACATAATGCCTTTCTGTCTTCTGTCTGCTATCTAGGCCAGTGGAGAAAGGTTTCATTTATTTTAGGTGTTATGTTACTTTTTAGTTTTCATCCTACATTCTACATACATTGGTACATTCACTTCCAAGCTACATAGGTAAGACCTATCAAAGTTACCTTTAGCATTTAGATTCTATGTATGTATAATACATATGTAGTTTGTATTAAATCCCAACTGCGAAACGAACGCACATAAGTTAAAGGAAATTCTAACTAAAGGAGTATGGAATGTATAGTTTGGAACAAGATACCGGAGCCTTTTCTTTTTTTGAACGATTTCCTGTCATTTGCGATTAGTCAGGTTGCTTTTCTTTTTCTTTTCTTTGCTTAGTTCGGTTTACTTTACTCAGTTCTCCAGCAGAATCTAAAGGTATATTACTTTTTATATAACTACATATATACTTGCCTTGATTGCATATACTTATAGAACGTTTACGCTCTGTTATAGGGTACATATAGATAACTAATAGTTTCTTCCTCCGTATTATTGTGTTTCCTCCATGGTATTACTTCCGAATGACCTTATTTTTTAGTATAGGCTGTTAAGTGATAGATTAGTAGGTATTTCTGCGTATAACTATTATAGATAGGCTAAAATCTGTACAAATATATAAGTATATTGAAATAAAACCATATAGCTATGTGTAACATACTGAAAAGGGATGAACCAGACCAGTTATACAGATGACATATGATACATGTTCAGTTCAGCCACTAAGGTAAAGAAAAGAATCTTGATTTTACTTACAAGACATTGTTGAGGTGACTTTGAGTTGACGTGACTGACTTTATTTGGCTTTGACTTTGAGAGAAAATTTTTGAACTTCCGTATCGGTGGAAATGTGTGTGCGACAGACTTTACGACTCTTCCTGTCACAATTTTAGGTTTCAACAGACGGCTGTAAGAAAGTAGTTTGGTTAGGAATTTTACGTCTTTATATCTGCTTGAAACATGTTTCCCATCCTTTATTCCTTTATTGCAAGCTTAACAAACTGTTACTATCTACTGATATCTGGATATGAAATATTTTTTATATTTTGCATTATGTACATATACATACAACTTTACGTAATAACTTAATACTACAGTAGTGTGCAACTTTATTCAAGTCTACTTTATCCACTTGGTAGATTAGACAATTTTATATATAAATAGTAGTACCTAATGGTAGGAACTACCGAGAACTACCAACTAAATCATGTCTGATTCGAAATAGACAAAAATATTTAAAAACTAAAATACTTTTCTGTACTACAGTGTAATTGGGAGGAAGATGTAATGAAGTAGTGAAACCAAGTATTTAAAATAGAAAATTTAACGAAAGGGAATATTGCCATAATCATTAAAATTGAAATAGTTAAATTCCACAATATTATTATTGTAAACTTTAATAAAATCCATTTGTAAAATTAGTGCAGATTCTCACCTTCTCTGTCGTAATACTACATAATAAAGTATATTGGCAAAATTGTTATAATTTAAAAAATAGTACTAGTACGTTTGAAAATAATGTTCAACAATTCAGATCACCGTAAAATTACTGATCATATGGGTTTACAATGAGTTTCTCTGAAATGAACGTATGTATGTATACTGAATTCCATGGCTATTGTATAGAAATATGTTGAGTTATTCTTGTGTTGCGTTGTTTTCAAAGAACAATAGAAGAAAATACTTTACTCCGTCTGCATTTCCATCCAATTCTCCAAAAATCCCTCACGGCCAAGGAAACAGAACACATTTTCTCCAAATACTTTCCATTAGGTGTAAGACAATCCTACGGCTTTGGTCTAGTTTCCAAATACTCAAATACTACGTATCCACAGAATACAGAAATATATAAACAAAGAGAAAGAAAAACATTTTCTTGTGTTTGTGTGTTCGAGTAAAATGTAAGACAGAAAATAAAGTACCTAAGTAAAAGACAAGAGAAAGTAGGTAGCTAATGCATAAAACTAAAACCAAACTATGTCGCATGGAACCATGGAAAGGACACTATCATGTCGCAAAAATAGAAGCCCTAGAAGGAAAATCATTTTTGACATAGGCTGACACTGCAAAAACCTACTTTTGCCACTCGAGTGACGAAATTTCTCTATGCATATCAAATACATACGTACGTACGTAGTTCAGTGGTTGTAGGTACTAAAAATCCTTATGTGGAGTAAAAACTCTTCACTCGAGGTTAGGTTAGCATACTTCATTCATAGTCGGCCACCTCACTTCACACTATCCTACTAGCACGAGCACTACACTTTCTTTTCACAAAAAATCAAGAGAATCTTTCGCACATAAATAAGTAACACTATAAAGATATATCTATTTATAATTTATACGTGTACATACAGATACTATTCACACTATGCCCTAGTTTTAGTTTTCCACATTCTTTCCCTTTATACAATATACATATGTGTGGAAATGGAAAGTTCTCATGAATACCTACTTACCAGCGAAACAGAACAGAAACTAGCACAAAGACATGCCAAGTAAATATAAAATATAATCTATGTATTCTATGTCCTCTGTCTATGTACTACTTAGGTATGTATTTAGTATAAGTAAATACGCATTACGTTTTCGTCTGAATTCTGAACATCTTCAAAATGATAATATACCTCCTTGAAATATATTAGCATAAGTCCATACGTTGCATATTCTGTAAACTCCTTATATGCTATCTGTAGGAGGTAGCAAATCTTAAAAACTTTGGTAAAATACGTACCATTTCCATTTTAGTATTTATTTCAGTGTCTTTAGGAGCTTCAGTACCTAAAATCCAATAGTCCAATGTAATAGTATCTGTTTTTGTATATTTTATTCTACTTTTCCGAAGTTTGAAGCTGGGCTTATAAACCAGTATGGTTTATGACATGGTTTACTATAGCAAAGTCTCTCCTGCCAAATTCTTAAGTTATAAATCAAAAAATATATGTAACACATATAATATTTGAGAAAATCGATCTTTCAAAACCATCATACCACAAAGAGACAGTTGGAATGGACTTCTATTTTATATACATACATTTTACATACAAATATAAATGTTTTATTCCTATATATACAGAAAAAACTATGCATTTGCTCTATATATTTGTGGCAAGCAATATTACATTCTAATATTGCTTGTTTTGCACTCAAACATATTTCCATGCAAAAGAAAATGAATTTATGAATTTGAAGCAGTGGACTGGACATGAAATGTGAGGAGTTCAGTTAAAGTCACTCCAAATATATCTCTAGGACAGGATGAACATTGAATAGAGCATTCTACGTATGTCTAGCTACCAAAAGGTGTGTTATTTAGCAATAACACTATATTATTTCGCAATAGCCTGTATACAGAAACTATACAGGCAAAAAGCTTTCTCTGCAAGGCATAAAGTACCTCCCTACGTGTTATCTACTAGGATTATGGACAGCTGCTCTGTTCTGTACAGTACAGTACAGTACACAAACGAATGTCAGATCAGATCACAGAGTATTAAATATGTCAAGAGTGACCAGTTGAGATGAAGCCTCGAAGCCCAGATTAAAGCACACGGATGGATAGACTTCATTAAACTAAATTTAGCTTCAAACCAAATTCATAACTTGGGCAGAGGATTATATTTCATTTCATCCAAAATTCAATAATAATAACACGTAAACACGTAACCAATGTTATAAGGCTCGCTGAACTGACTTTCACCAACTAAGTCCAAGTTTATTTCATTCGAGACCGAGAGGAACTTTATTTATTATACGCGTAATAATATCCTAAACTGCGTTCGAGTAATATGATGCCAAAAATTAAGTTAGGCCAAGCCGAGCGAGTATCAGCTTTATTAGTAGTACTTATTTACCTAGTATGTAATAGTAGTTAGAAATATGTGTAGAGCTTATCTAACACTGCAAGGCAAAAGCCATGCCATGTCAGTGTGTTATGTTATGTACTTATGTACAGCATTTCTAATATGTAGTTAAATGTTTCAATATAATTTGCAAAGGCTACAGTATATTAACTAGTCCACCCAAGCAGGATATACTCATGACACGAAACGACACAATAAATTCAAAATTATTATCTCATATTCGGATATCAAGGTTAACTTGAACATAACCTTTGTGGTTACTGCTGCTGAGCTTCAGAAAATTTATACTTAATGTATACCAATACGGATACAACCGAAATACTACATATATACAGTACATAAATACATATAATTATACTATTACTATTAAGTAAGGCAAAACTCAAGATATTAGAAATGATTATTATACTTAGTATACTGCAAAATTCTATACTGATGTGTGCCAATATTTTATTATGTGAAAACATGTAACGCATTTTACCAGTAAGTTCTTCTATAAATAGACAAAGGGCATGTAAAATACAGATAGTAGAAAAGGTGACCCAGAATGAAATAAACTTTAGAATTTGTCATTCCGGATTCGCATGGACATTTCCATTTTGCTGATAAACCAATATGTAGGTACATACTACATACTTACTTGAAACATGTAGATCAATAAAACTTTCCTTGTTTGTTTGCCACACCGAATTGGTACTTTAAACTACAGAAATAGGGAAAACTGTAATGAAGATTAGTGAAATGCATTTAGAGAAGTGAAAGTGAAAGTAGCGAGAGCTCAGGTGGCGAAGCAAAGAGAAAGCGCAACTTTTAATACCCCACTCATGAAATCCTTTAATAGAAATAGAAATGCATACATACATACAGTACCTATAAGTTGCTGTGTTTGCGTTGAGATTTATACTACAGGAATTTTCATTCGCAACAAGAATTACAGTAATATACTGCGACTATAAACAAAGTGTATGTACTACAGGGTGAATAGTGAATGTACAGTGTATACCAATATATATGTTAAACGAATTTTTTGCACGTATTTAGCTTTCACGCAAAAAACTACCGAAAACAAAATAAAACTAGTAGAATGGTCCAAAACGAATGGAAACGAAAGAAAAATAGAGATTTAGCACGTTGAGAGATCGTAATTAGCTAAATTGGGCACTTTTACTGTACATTATGAAAATACTGAGCGTGATTTCTTCTCTGTTCATTTTAATTGATATTATTGATATTTTTGTATACCACAATTTAAAAGTAATCTTTATTGCTAGACTTAATTATTAACAAAAAATAATTAGTACGTTAATTATATAAATATGCTTGTTAGTATCATGTAGATAACTTTTCTATATAAAGTATATTCACAGCTCAGAATTTCCTAAATTGAATGAGAATATTCAGTTTTATGGTGGCAAATGAGAATATTTCCTTTTGGGAAACCCTGTAAGTATGTAGTAAGTAAAATGAAAGTATGGTTCACATAAGCTGACGTGATGTGAGTGAGGGGGACTAAAGCTAAAGCTGGCCTTAGCCAGAATTACATTACTTCAATAAAGATTACAGAGGATTGTGGCTGCGGAGCGTCTCTCAGACATCCACCACTATTTACACAATCCTGAAGTGGCATTAATAGTGACCATTCCGAATGCTCTGCTGCTTTACCTTAGTCTCCTCTTCAGTCAACTAAAGCCGGCACAGATTTATGTATTTGGTATTCCTCTACCAATGCGAGCTACAACACACATAGTTACATTTTACATAGCCTTGCCCTTACTTACTTATTCTCTTCTGCGGCATGTACGTGTACTGTACTTTCTATGGTACTCTCTCGGTCTAGATACATAATAGTAGTATACATACATTGTACAGGCAAATGTAAACGTAAACGTAAACCGAAATCGGAGGAGTATGAATGTGAATGTAGAAAGTAGAAACAGAACACAGGATAGATTTAGCCTTTAGAGACACTAAGTATTTAGGTAGAGTGCAGAGTACTTTAGAAGTCTCCTTTCCTTCTCCGAATTTCGAATTGTTTCTTCCGATTTCCAATTATACTGACTTTTCCGCTATTTTCCTACAACTCCAACTATCTATGTATGTACGGATAAAATGTGGACGAAGAGAAAGTTTTAGTAGATAGATTCGTTTCGTTCCCATGTATTTGGACTATGGACTGAATGGTAGTTAGGGTTAAGTTAATCCAAATAAAGTGCGCTCCTGCATCTACTGGGATTTCCTTGTGGAGTACTTACACTGCATTCAAAGAATGCTCGCCCATTATAAACGAAAGTACTGTATGGGGAATTTGGGCCCGAAATTCATTTGAATTGAATTTATTTATGATAGGGATAGGACACAGTTTTATTTACGAATATTTAATATTCTATAGTGTTTTACTCATTGTCAGACAATTATAATACGTGGGTAATAGCAAACGTACAACAACTTTTGGTTTATTCTTCTAGAAATAGTGATATTACAGGTGAGCACAAAACAATAATCAAATATAGGTGACATAATAAGAATTTAAATCTCTATTTTCATATACTCTATGTATTATTTCTACTGTAACACTCTTAGTACATAAAATAAATTAAATATGATATTCATTTTATTTGCACTAGCTTACCTATAGGTTACTTACATAAAGAATTTGCTCTTAAAATAGCTTTTGAATTATGTATTCAAGGTTATTGTGTGGGTGGATTTAGCATTGTTATTAGTTTGGTGAAAGTACACATGCCGCAATAATACAAAAACTGAGCTAGATTTATATCAACAATATTTACTAAGTAGTTGGCCTATAAAAGTGAATATAAGAGCATTTTATACCTTTTTTCCACTTATTTAGATACGTACCTACTTATAAAAGGTAAAGTAGACTCCAGAATGCAAAGTTTGCTACTGACTTTCATTTGAAATTCAGCAAAGCGTATTTCAAGGAAAAGTCAATGCGTGCCGGGAAGCTCACATGTAGTGCCACAGTCTTTATGTACAGTGCCAGAGCCAGGCCAGCCAGTTGCTGCCATTTAAGACAAGACAACCCGCAAGTCGTTCCGTTTAGTCAGTTCGAACCTCAACATTTCAAGCCAAGTTAGTCAGCAGAGAAAAGGGAAACCACAGGAGATTTTATGTGGAATTGTAGGTTGGACCATATAAAACAGTGCGATACAATATAAGAATACAAAATTATATACCTACTTACTTAATCTAGGAAAGGATGTGCTTGCATATACATATAGTATACATATAGCAAGGTACAAGGAGAAAGTAAAGTGAATGGACTGACTATATGTCCTTAGTGCAGTATGTAGAGAAAACCACGTAAGTAGGTTAAGTGAGTAGTTAGAAATCAGAGAAGGATAAAGACAATAGGTGGGCTAACTTACGCAGAGAGATAGGTAAACAGTAGAATTTAAATGAGAATATAAAATGTAACGTGGGCCAGACTATGTACTGAATGTGAAAGTGTACCGTAGAGTGTCGACTGTCTGCTTACCTTCTTATGTGGTATACAACATTCTAATTTACAATTTTCCTAGAACGGAGCTAAGCATTTTAAGTATTTTCTTTTATTCAATTACATAATCTTTGTCATTAGCGCAACAAAACTACTACCTTGTTAGCCAGTGAAACTGTAAGGAGTACTTTGCAAGAAAAACCTGTAGCTTTCACTTAGTAAGACATAATTCAGCAAGGAATTGATTTGAGCTGCATAGTAGTACTTTATTAGTACCGTTTACTCAATTTTACCACAATCATGTCAACTTGAGCTTGGAAATTTAATTTAAACAGATATTTGGATAAGGGTAGCTCACAAGCCTATTCATTATGTAGTTGCATACGCATTTGCGTATAATTATATTGAATTGAGTTAATCGGTGTACGTAAAATATTTTAAAGTATATAGGTACTGTACTCTTAAAGCTCACTGGGCAATTCAATTGCAATTCAGTATTTCCAATAAAAAAGTTTATCTACAGCAACAAGTAACTTACAAAATTAATACACGGTAATTTTTTAATATAAATGCCTTTATAGTCTGCAATTTATATTCATCACATTTACCAATATTCATATTAATTGTCCTACTTTCTTTTCAATGTAGCACAAAACTTATTTATTATAATAGTTCGATTTCTGTATTTCACTTACAAACTTATGAGCGAAGTAATCTATATAGTTAAATACATGCAATATTGATAGAAAAAAAGTACAAACATGTAACAGAGGTGCCCAAGTACTTACTGGAAACGACAAAAATGTAATACACAACACAAAGCAGGAAAGAATTCCTATACAACAAAGCTCGATAAATAAATTAAATAAAACTCCATTGGATGCTCATATCAAAATAAACTTGCACGCTTCCCCTGATTATATTTATATTTGAGAGTTAGATTGGTTTGCTGTCGACTTCTTGAAAGAATCTGTAAGTGCTAATGTATTGCCTAACTATTCATAAAATAGAATTTAGGCACTCACGCACGTCATACCGGTTCAATTTAGATACTTTGACTCTAAATACTATGTAGGCATGTCCTATTCAGTTGTATATGTATACATATACATACTTTCAGAATAGAAATATAGAATGCAAAAAATGACAGGAAGAAGTAGGAAAAGCCAAAGCCAAGAAAAATAACCTAGATAGCGAAAAGCATATAAAATATGAATAAATCACTTACTTGAGTAGAATTTTGATTTTTCCCTTTCCTTCTGGTTGTGATCTTTGGATGTTAGCATTTCATTGCATTATTGGGTCGCGTCCCGAGTTCTGTTCTTGAATAGTACGTACCTAAAACCTACCCATTGCTTATTTACAGTCAGAACTCGATTGAATTTATTAAACTCCCATCGGTTCAAGATTTTGCACAGAAAAATTGCATAATATCTGTATTTGCACATTTATGTGTCTTAAATTGGCAAAATGTATTCTACTGTATATAATGTCATTCTAAGTATAAGTAAAGATCGAAACACTGTGCTATATAAGTTGTATCAAGTTGAATATGAATTAATTTTTCCTTTTTAATATCTTTCAGGAAACTGCATCATTCCCAGCAGTTGGCGAGGCAGATGGTTCCAAAGTACATCCCCAGTCCCGATTATAATCGATGAGAAGTCAATTGGCGACAAAGGGATTTGCGTTGAAAGTTCTGGCGATAAATTCCATTTCGTGGTCAAGTAAGTTAATTTAATTATTTCCATCAACACAAAACACCTTCTTCATCTTTAATACCTTCCTACTCCAACCCAGCCACAATTTCCGTTTTAATTCACACATTCTTCATATCCTGTGCATAAAACCATAGTTAATCATAAACATACAGCTATATACAATCACACTCTATCTATATACTCATATTTAAGTATAAATATTCCATTTAATTGCGTGCTATTCTTTAAGTTAAGACCAAACTAAATTACGACTCCTCAAATCTCCTTCGTTTCCTACTCTCCCGGCCATTAAATGCTCTTGCAATATGCTACAAGTAATTATTACTCTTTTTACTCACCCTCACTCTCCTCCAGAGTTCCAGAGTGAATTGCACTGACTCAAGTTCTACTATATGGAAAATGGAAAGGAACCTTTTACGCTTTTACCATTTACAATAACATTTCAATCCCCTATATCAAACAGAATGGAAACTTTATATTTTATATGCTTAGGGACTGTACCTATAGAAGGAAACCATGGAACGCCTATACGTACAATAATTTAAACCATAAATTATATTAGCAATTTGCATAAATTTTTCAACTCTTTCCTTCAGTATTTCTTCGGGTAGTCTTTCATCTCAACACCAACATAACACTAACACCTATTCATTATCTTACCATACATACTCTACCATATAGTAACTAACAGTACGTCTCCCTCATTTATTTTCAAACGTGTAATAGTATGTCAGGATTAAATAGAACATTCACGAACTAAGCCATTTATATTACCTATGTAACATAGCGTAGGATGTAGGAATATTTCTACAGCATAGGACAGCAAGCCAGGACAATTCTCAACAGAACTCAAGAACTTATTACATTTCGTCTCCGGCAGTTTTACGATCTCACTACTCTACTTACAATTAAACTTGACTTTCATTAGCAAGGCTTTTCTTTTCCTTTTCCTCTTCTTTTGATCAGATCAAGCTAGAGTAAAAAAGTATATGGTAAAAATACCTACATACTTAAATGCGCAAAGATATATTAGTAGTACAGATAGAATGAGTACTTAAAATACGTTCTTACTTGTATTTACAACTTAGCATTACATTACATAGCCAAACATAAGTAAAAATAGTAGGGCAAGCCAAGGGAAACCAAACAAGGCAGTTATGTTCTGTTATTATGTTATGGTATGTAAGTAATAGTGCTTTAATCGCCAAGAAATTCGAAAAGAAGTGGAACATACGATGCTACTCGTACTATCTGTATGAGAAGGTCTCCAGCACCAGCTCGCTAAAAGTCTTGTCTTGTCCTGAAAAAAATTGCTTAGGGAATAAAAATTCCTTTATTATTGTAACTAGGTAATGCTAAAGTAAATAGGGAGAGTCAGTGTGGAGAGGAGTCGCTGAGTAATATCATTCATTGCCTCCCATTTTATGACAACTTTTAGGGTTCTATCTGTTTCTAATGTAATGTCACATGAATATTATTAGGTCGTATATCTCCGAAACTATCCGCTTTATTATCATGCCGCGTTTCCGCCAAACAGCCTTGAACATTGCATATTGCATTGCATCGAAGCTCAAGTGTAATATACACAGTAGAATAAGACTACTTTGGATATAGTGTACTAGACACTATAGTTTACTTAATATATACGAAGAAACTATATTTACAGCATCCGTGTGTTCACGATTACATACATTAATAAGATTCTAGATGAAAACAGAAGCAGTAGCGTTTGCAATTAGAAGTTACGTTATGTAACGTTGAGATGCGATGCGGTGCGTTAAGTTTTCTCTCGGCTGATTGTGAGTTTGCTGGCATGTATGTTGCTTTTACTAACATAAAGGTTTACTTAACTTGGTCTGGGTTTGGTATGGTCTGCCAGGCCAGGTCTCATATCTTTTTCTAGGTTACAGACAGAGTAATATGTTTTAAACTCAAAGACCTCACTTTCTTTCCATATTCTGTTTGCATAGAACTTCTAATAACTACTATACCTAGCTATATATTTTAGTTACGTATATGTATCAAGGCTTGGCTTGGCCTGGCCTGGTACATTAACGAAGCATCAAATTTTAATTTTAATTGGATGCCCCACTGAGTTCTCTAAGCGTGTTCTTTGCAAAAGGATTAAACTTATAAAAGGGGATTCCTCTGCTGAGTTTTACTCAACTCAACTGAACTCAACTCGTCGTATACATAAGATACCTACTACCTACGTACAGATAGGTACAGTAAATACCCCACGTAGAATGTACGCTGAGTGAAATTCTTGTAGTTTAGTCCCCAATCTAGTCAAAACTAAAACTTCTCAGATTGGCAAACAATCCCGCATTCCTGTAGGCAAAAATCCATAACAGAATCAAAGTTGTTTCTATGTAAAGTGATGTGATGTGAACCGAATTCGAGAAATATCTAATTGAAAGAAATGCTCCTCCAGTCCCTTTGCCTGAGTAAATTACATGAATTTGCTATGGTGTGATATGTAGTTAGTTAGAGCTCTTCCTTTCTTCATATTTTATATATAGGTACACATATAACACTGCAAATTATATAGATTTCAAGTATACTTAGAGTGTTTTGGTTAGAACAATCCTCTGCTGTGCACTTGATAATGATGTTAATGAAGGGAAATTAAGAGAGGTAATTAGTAGTTAGGTTACATCACAGTAGAGAGTTTAACTTTAACACGATTTCCATTATACTCCTCTGTGTAACTAAAACTCTCGTAGTAACTTTGCCACAACTTATCTATCTGCTATCTCTACCCTGTTATATTTATTACAGATTACCTATCACAGAAATTTTTGCACAAGAATGAATTACATACTACATGTATAGCTGTAACTTGTATTGTTATACATATAATATATGTATTACATACATTCATACATATTTACATATCGTAATAGGAGTATAGGTAATTAAAAGTCTGAAGCTGACAAAATTAAGTTCACAGGTAAGGTACTCAATGCATTGTGTTGATATTTAGCGCATAAATAACTATTTAAATATACACACCGCCTGCACACAATTACCTAATACAAATTAAATATTATCATAACCAAGTTAGGTTATTATGTCATTCAAAATTCAGAAATATTTAAGTAAAATAATATGCCTTTACCTGCTTAACTTACGTACGCATAATTTGAGATCATAAATGCCCTGTGTATTAAATTGCCTAGTAATTTAGATAACTTTTGTTTAGCAACTAAAATTAGTAAAGCAAAAACAAAAGAAATACTACAGTGCTAGATTTTTCTCTTGCTTGTCTCTCTTGCTTATTTCTCTTGCTTTTTTCGCTTGTCATTGACTATAAAACAGGTTCGGGTAGTTTATGCATTTTGTCAAGTCGCGGTGTGGTACGTATGTGTAGTGTGGCTTTGCGACATTTTGCTACTCGAAACTTCTTAAGTTTCTAAGATTGAAAGGCGAGCCAAAAGGATCACTTTTAAATTGCACTCGTAAATTCATGCCAATTTTCCATAGCAAGCTCCATTTCATTTCATGTTAGATTTCTTTTGGTTTATATTGTAGTAGAGTTTTCTTTCTGCTAGTGTGTAATGTACTATATGATGTTGTAGGTATTGCACATAGTGTGTTTCTTTACCATACCATACCATCCTGAGTACAATAGAAATGCCCCTTTTGCAGTGAAAGTCGAAAGTAGGAGAAAAAAGGCGGTGGAGTAATTTAAGTAAGTTTTTTCAGTTGATGCTCCACTTCTTACAATACACTGGACAATATCTGTAGCTGGAGTATTGCATTGACTGGTGTGTCATGGTCTGGCCTGCCTCGGTATGACATGGTATGGCAGCTATTTCAAAACGGCAACTCTCTGCAATGCATTACACACAGTTACAGCTAAAGCACATTACTATAATATAGCCTAGTGCTGTAACTAAAATAATAGGTTACCTAGAGGAAGCCTACCTAGTATACCTTTACATTTCACATCACAGTACCATAATATAGCCAAGCAACCCATTCAATTCTTATTATTCGAGAGAACGTAATAGAATAGAGGGAACAAGTTGAGAAAGAGATATTACATTGCATTGGACTGCCTCTTGGCCCTTGGCTTTCCCTGCTTAGCTCCACCAGAATTTACTTGGCTTCCCTTTCCAACAACTACTTGTACTTATGGCCGTGTAATTTACGTAGATATTATAGGAACTATCGTAAGAGTAGTAATATATATATACTTATATACACTATAGTCCATGTCCCTCTTACGTACGTACAGTATGATGGACATAAGGTATTGTAAAATATACAGGGTGAGTTTTTTTTTAAAAAAAAGTTAGGATTAGTTCTTCCTCTGAGATATTTTTTCTTGATTTAAAAAATAATTTAAAGCTATTCTTAAACCCTGTTAAAAGAATGTTTATTCTTCAAAATATTTCCAATAGTTATATTATGATATAGATATTGTGCTTTCCCAATTGTGCCTTAAAATTTCAATTTATTCTTCACTAAGTACCTTAGTTCATTGTTTACACGAAATATTTTACATTTTCTTCAAATAAATTCTAATCTTTTTGTATTTATGATCTAATTTATGAAAAAGATCAAAAATCATGTAAATGCTTTATTTGGTGAAAGGGGAAAGTAATAATTTCAAGAATCTTACTTTTACCCTGTAGATATCCTAAAGAGAAAGAAATGTTCACATAAGAGCCAAAGAGGAAGAACTCGAGTTGAGTTGAGCTTGAGCTTACTCAGTTCAGTTTGGTTTTGAAAGGAGGGTGTCAGCTTTTTCCTTTAAATTGACGAACATTACGACTCCTCATCACGTTTTATGCTGGCTGCTCCCAGCCCCTTGTCAGAGTAATGTTACGTAATGCAATGTAATGTCACTGTTACTATCTACATCTACCTACCATACCATACCAGTTTGAATCTCCTACATACAGAGAAAGCACTGAATAACATTCCTTTAGTCCAAATAAATATAATATAACACGTATATACCTACTTACATATACTTATACTTATATAAAATATATATATCTAAATATTATGTGCGTAAATGCATATACTAGAAGAAAACCAGAATATTTCATAGCTACAGATATCTGTATGTATATTTAGCTACTAACTATATATAGAGCATCTGATCAGATCAGATCTGTTCTGATCTTTGTACCTTTCTCCTCTAACTCTTATCTATTTGCAATTCCTGTACTTGTTATGTATGTAGGTACATATATAGTTAGTTGAGTGCATGTTCAATGTTGAAAGTAGGTAGTTCTACATACAATAAGTATGTTGATAGCTTGGCTTGGCTGTCTTTGTCAGTAGTCAAGTTGGCTCTAGTGTAGGACTGTAGTGCAGTAGAACGTAGAAAGTAGTAACTACTTCGTCTGTCGGTGTGAATAAGAAGAGAATCCTTGAATTCTTCAATAATGCTTCGGTGCTAATAACAGTTGGCTCTGAATGAGATCGGTTACTGCTCACTGCCTCGTTCCCTATTGTTCCTTTTCATGCCTTCACATTTATTAGAATTGTCGAACTATTTCTCTTGGCTAGACTTCACATTGCATCGTTACATATTACAACCACCATACCATACCATACCACCCACTACTACTACTACTACTACCCACCATAGCAATAGCAATCGCTAAATAGTACCGCTGCCTTTTGTGTTAAAATATATCTACTTTTCTAACTGGTGCTCACTGTTCCCTGTCGTTGTCATCCAAAAGATCTCTCCGCTCTTGTAACACTTTCTTCAAAATCATTTCACTAACTTACAACTTACAGTTACATTATTATAATAGGATTCTACTTAGATCCTATGTAGCAACCTACTAAGAATGTCCCAATGCATATACTACTTTATAAAAGAAGCTTTCTTCTGTGATTCCTTATAACGAGAACGAATGGATGGATGCACCACCTACTTACATTAGAGTTCATTGATATGCATTTTAAACCTGAATGTAAGTATCACTAACCTTTTCCTAACAAACTATTGTACTGCAAATTAAATGACTTGAATAAATTAGCATTGAATCCCCAAAACTGGGACAAAATAAATTGTGCTAACGATATGTAATGGAAAAAGTAACTCGAGTGTACTATGCTCTTACTTTTTGATCTTTAATACCTATGTAACTCAAAAACAGGTAATATTAGTTAGGAAAATCAAATCATCCTGAGATTGAAAGAGTAACTATATCTGCATCTTTACATTAATTCTTCAGAAGCCTAAATTATGTTAAGTAGCAACATTTTTATGAAGGAAATTAAAACATTATCACTTTAATACCTAAATTATACTTGTAGTCAACAAGTAAGTACTTATGTAAATGTTATACCCACGCGTATATACATAAGAACCACAAAAAAGGTATCTTCCAACCTTTTATAAAATGAAAAGTTAAAATATCACAATAGCAAAGTTTTTAAATAATATTTGAAAAAGGTTAACACGCCTGTTTCTACGAATTTGTAGTATGTTAGTACTAAGAATTGTATAAATTCTGTAAAGTTGCCCTTTACAAAGGATTACGTAGGAAAATAGGTTAAAGGTAACCTATTTACAATATGTGTTAGTAAATATGAAGAATTTATGTAATAAGTATACATTGTATACATCCTATAAGTAAATAGTTGACAATATCTCGTGGTTGAACAGTTTAATACGATTTAACTTGTGCTCATCCATCAAGGAGTACCAGTACCTATTTAATCTTCAGGAAGTCTACCATCATTGGTGAATTGTGGATAATATTTTGTAAGATACTTATGTCAAAGCACGTCTAATATTTACAAGAGTTTATTTAAGATCTTCCCATGCAACTCACCCAACATCTATCATCAGATCACCAAAGAAAAGAGTGCGTGGGTGTTACTGTTGAGTTGAGTGTTGTTGTTGTTGATGAGCTACAGTACAAAGAGAAAGCCGGTCGACAGTCGACAGCCGTTTAAAAACTGTTTATACCATAGAGATGCTTAACTACTAACTATTTCCTGGAATTCCTGGAACTATCCGGCATGTATGTACTGGTACTGGTCGAGTATTGTATAATATTGCATCCTCCTTAAAGGCCACGCTTCCTACTTACTTCTTATGTATCTTAATATTAGTACTATAGTTGGAAAGAAATAAGTAGGCGAATGCTTTTGCTTACTTTCCTTTCAAGTGCTACTGATACAATTGTAAGAAGATAACTGGAAAAGAATTCTTACTTACTTATCTTTATAGTGTTGCGTTGTAGTGAATAACTTGTGTTCAGAATACTTACTGAACATAAGTATATAAGTAGAAAAGAAAAGATGAGACGAGTGTGAGTGTCTTGTCAAGTCTTCTCTGCGTAGCTGTAGCTGCTAGGCTGCCATTACAGAACAAGTGTAAATAGAAAAAACTTTGCGAAAACAAGTAGAACAAGATGAGCAAAAGGATGTGTGAAGGAGTATTTTTTTCGATTTCCGAGGAAATTCTTGCGAACGAGCTGCTGCTCTGCCGCTGCCCTTATTTTGACTACAACTACAGATACGTACATACAATACAGCTTGGAACAACTCCCTCGTTCTGGGGGTATACTTATCTGTAAATATCTATATTGTATAATACGTTATTTTCTTCGTTATTTTATGTAGCTAGTACATGTATATAGTAAATATTACTACTGTAGTATATGCTCTGTAGACATTGATATACAATACAATACAGCAATGAACGAGTTCCTCAGTTTCCTTGTGCACAAATAAAATAGTTAGCATTACTATACTAAAGTATATATTATGGGTTGCAACTTTTCCAAAACTCACATCACACTATATATATATATGCATCACACTATATTTACAATGTAACAGAGAAACACTTATTAACAACGAACTAAAACAATTCCACAGACATAATGTGTGTCGTAGGCACAAAATCTCTACGCATAAAGAGCTTACTTACTATAGAGATTCCAGTTTCATAATAATTTTCTCATTATTTATTTAAAGATAACTTCATTAGAATTAATAATGGTATAAATTAACTAACTTTCCCTACACACAAGCAATTAGTGCACTGGTACAACAAATAACTTTTTTCTAGTTAATAATTTATAAGCTTTAATAATCACAAACTGCTTGCCTTCTGTATCTGTGTGTCATTTAATAGCAAATAAATTCAGTAATTCATTTTTTAAATTGAATAACACTGAAATTAGTAGTATCGTCCCTGACACAATTATAGTGGTATAATCTGCAACTGTCTTTTCAATATAAAATGTGGAATAATCCAAAACTATCTTGATAGTTGATATGGAATATTGAAAAATACCCTTTGAGACTCAGTGGGATCATTCCACATTTCATGGTGAAACAATTTGGGATTATCCCAAACTAATTTTGACAGGGACGACATTATTATAATGCTTGTGTTATTAAATACTATTTTGCTTTTAAAATGTTCCTGAAACTGAACAATGTAAAATCCAAACTTAGGATACTTGCAAGAACGTGTGAACAGGACGTCTTTAAAATCAGCATACAATGGGTATCTATTAATTTAGTAATTTTAGTCTGACAAGATTGTGTGTTAAAAAATTGTAGTAACCTTGACTTAAATGAAACAATTCTTATATCTGAAGGTATACTTTGATCTACGACCTATATAGCATATTACTTACCTACAATATGTAAGCAACAATCCTCAGACAACAGCCGGTTGTCTTCCTTATAGGTAACTTAACTGATTGTGAGCTGTGTGTAGTTTTCTACTTAGTAGTTTTCTTCTTTCCTATTCTTTTATTTTCTCTGTATTCCTTTCATATAAACTTTAGTTTTATTTTCTGTTTCTATTCTTTCTCTTTCTACATATAATATGGGCTGAAATTGGAAAGACGAAGAATGAGGCAAGTACGGAGAAAACACACTGCGTAGACTGAGCTTTGTTGTATAGTACATACTACAAATAGGTATATATTTATGTTGGTTGGTCAATTTATATCAGTAGAGATACTTCGCCTTGTTTTTGCTTTAGCTCTGCATGCTTTTCTGTTTCTTAGCCATGCCAAGACTAGTGATAAGTTCGCCAAAGTTAAGTCAAGTGACAAGGAAGGCGAAACCCAGTGGTCTTTCGTTCTGTTATATTCTGTCCTCCCAGGAATTTTAGGTTAAACTAAAAAACTATAGGTACAGTACTTATTGCTTGCTTAGTGACAGATCATTAAATGAAATAGGAAAAACAGTTCACTTAGTTTGTATTTATATTAAAAATCCAAAGATACAATACCCACAGTGCATACATATTCATTTCCTGAAAGCAATATGATTAAATGAATCATCTTTATTATTTTAAGATCATATATATCTTCATTTCTTTCCATTACCTATATTTAATTTGCGAAAATGTTCAAACCATACTCTTTGACGCATTTTGATTATAAGGTTCTCTCTTCCATTGCTTACATTCGACTTATCTGTATCCGAAATACAGTCTAAAATTATTTCTGATCATCGCAAATATAGTTGATGTGACGCAAAATCATTGTAAATACGCTTGCGTGTGTGTTATAAATATACATGCATGGTAAGACCATTTTTCAATATTATTATTGAAAGCGATGTCCCTTATATTCCTCTTTGTTATGTTTTGTAGCTAAATAATGATGTCTTCAAGCTATTCATGAATGTCTGCGTGTAATAATATTGAAAACATTCCCAAAACAAAAGTCAGGTACAGGTTTCCATACTTATTGCAAAACAAAAATAGTCTACACTACACAGCATAGCATTTGCTCCACGATTTAGGATCTAGAATGCAGAACACGCAATACGCATCTAGGATGATGTAACCGTAACTGAAAAACATGTCCCGTAAATTGTACTAAAGAGAAGGCAATATAACAAGTGCAAGTCCAACTTCGTAGTTGTTTTACGACCGAAGCCTAATGTAAAGCAGTGAAATTTTGAACAATGTCTTTCTTGCAGAATGCGTAGACTGTAGACTCGTTTACTAGTATTGCCTTCCCTTGTCTTGCCTATTTATTTGGATACGTATACACAAGAAAGCTAAAGGGCGACAGAAAATGTACCTACGTATTATTTAGTCATATTTGTGGAACTACACATTTATTTTATATGTACATGGTTGCAGAAAACTGTCTTACGCACACAAACACTGCTCTTGTCGTATATAAGTAGTACATAGATGTATGTTTATGTATATGTATATGTGTGCATGTGTTGAAATTTGAAATGAAACAAATAGTATTATGGAGAAAATAAGAAAAAGCCATTGCAAAAGAACATGTTTAAAGGTTGAGTCTCTCTAGACTAACAAACCAGTTGCAGAGACAGATATTTTATTATTGTGAACATGCAGAACAGAAACAGAACGAAATACAGCAGAACTATTACATTACTACTACACAACAGACCGGGCGAAAAAATATTGCAGAAACAAACACAATACAATATAGCACAGTGTAGTATGTATGTATTTAAGTGTGTAGAGAAATCTAAATCTAAACAAGGACTACACAGAAAATACAATACAATATTATTTGTGCAATTTTGGAATACTACGTTACACGAATGCTGGTCCTGGTTTTGATGTAGAAAAAACTGGAAAGCGTAGTTGGATGCATTGCATTGGTTTTGTTAAAGAATTCTCCATTATGTATCAGAAGAAAAAAGGAATAAGTAAGTAAATTTAGGAGGGAGATCTTGTCAACTGTTCTTCTTCTTTTTTCGATTTGTTTTT